>CM047996.1:4199511-4211542 GCA_026261665.1 Melanotaenia duboulayi | reverse complement strand
CATCCGTGGAGATTAAACGTTCTCGTGCGTCTATGCATGAAATCTGCACAGTAGCTTTTTAACTTATCTTGCTTTAAATCATTTTAATGTAATTTATTATTTTATTGTGGTTTTTCTTATTTGCTGCTGCCTTTTACTATTTCTTAATATCTGTGATCATTTTAATGTTTTATGTAAAGTACTGTGAATTGTCCCGTACATGAAATGTGATGTAGAAATAAATTGCCTTCCCTTTATTATTACTTTATCACAACTCTCTCAGTTCTCAGTTAAAACTTTATTATTACTTGATAAGAACTTTATCAGCCCTCTATCAGAGCTTCATTAGTACTTTTTTCAGAACCCTCTCTTTTCTGTCTAAACTTTTGTAGTATTTTCATCCAAATTCTTTCAGCATTCTGTTAGAACTTTGTTAGTACTTCATTAGAGCTTTATCTGAAAGTTCCTAGTACTCAGAATTCTATTACTAATTTATCAGTGCTCTCTTGCTACTTTGTCAGAGCTTTATGTTTTCTCTGTCAGAACTTCATTAGTACGTAATCAGAAATTTATCAGTACTCTCACGGAACATTATCAATACTATGTCAGGGCTCTGTATGAAGTTTTTCAGTCCTCTGTCAGAACTTCATTAGAGCTTTCTCTGAAAGTTCCTTGTACTTAGTTAGAATTGTATTGCTAATTTATCAGTACTCTTTCAGTACTGTACTGTCAGAGCTTTATCTGTACTTTGTCAGAACTTCATTAGTACTTAATAAGAACTCTCTTAGTACTCTTTTATAACTTCAATTAGATCTTTATCTATACTCTCTCAGCATTCTGTCAAATCTTTTGTAGTACTTTGTCAGAGGTCTATCTGAACTCAGTACTGTCAGAATGTTATTACTACTTTATCAGAACTACTTTTTAGAACATTCTTCATACTTTGTCAGAGATTCATCCAAACTCTCAGTACTCAGTGCAAACTTTCTTAGTACTTTTTCCAGGCTTTGTCTATATTTTTGAGTACTCTTTCAGACCTTTTCTAATAATTGGTATTTTATTAGTACTGTCAGTATTAATACTTTTCACATATATATCTAAACTCTCTCAGCAGTCTGACCTTTTTTACAGTTTTTCTCAGTAACTTTGAGGCATTTTTCATATCAGAATTAACAATTAGTACAAACTGCAGAACCTGGTAGAAAACATTTTCACTTCATACGCTCGTTGTCGTCTTAAAGTAATTTGTTCAGTCTTATGCAAATATATGTATAAAGTATCCACCCTTGAGTAGTTTTGCACAACTGTAAACAATATACTACTGTAACAGTACATACATGTTACTGTACTGTATGCAACTGGACATACTAAACATAGATCAGGACGTTCTTGTCTGTCTGGCCATGTATTCTCTCAGTACTCTCTAAGAACTCTATTAATAATTTTTTAGAACTCTCAGTACTCATTAGAAATTCATTAGTACTTTGTCAGAGATTCATTTGAACTCTCAGTACTTTGTTCTAGTACTTTATCTAAACTCTCTCAGTACTCTTTCAGAACTTTATTAGTAATTTACCAGAATAAATTGTACTCTGTCAGAACTTYATTAGTACTGTGTCAAAGTGAGCTCTCTCAGTACTCTGTCAGAACTTCATTAGTACTTTGTCAGAGTGAACTCTCTCGGTACTCTGTCAGAACTGCTGAAGGTTAAGTTGAAAAAGATCAAGGTGAGGAAGACTACAGCTGCTGAAGGTCTCTATCAGAACATTGTCAGAACTCTATCAGAACTTCTGAAAATCTCATCAGAACTTTGTCAAAATTTAATCTGAATTTTGTCCGAACTTCTTCACAACTTTATTAGTACTTTGTCAGATATTCGTCTAATCTCTCTGAACTTTTATCAGAACTTTGTCAGAACTTTTTAGAATTAAATCAAAGGTTTTGTAAGAACTTCATCAAAACTTTGTAAGAATCTTATCTGACTTTTATCTAAACTTTATAAAACTATCAGAAATTCCATCAGAATTTTATTAGAACTTTGCCAGATATCTATTCTATTCTATTCTATTCTGTCATATTCCAGACGCTTTTCTCTTACATCTGAGTAAGAACAACACAAGCAGCAGGATGGGAGGTCATTAAGTGGTATTCAGACTGCTGTGAGTCCAGGTGGACCCTGGTGCTGGCATGTAGTGCTGGAGATGGTGCTTGTTCCCCTCTCGGTGTTAAGTGCACGCAGCTTATTCGGTGCAGAGTTGAGCCGAAGAGCTGGACAAATCTTTCAAACTCGTTCCGACGAGTAGAAGAAAAAGATAAGTGTGGAAATGCTCCTTAAACAGGTGAAGGTTTTTAGCTCGCTCTTAAAAGAATTTATTTCTCAGTGAACTCTCAGAACTTCCATCAGAACTCTACCATAACTCATCAGAGCCCCACCAGAACTTTATCAGAACTCTTAGAAATTTTTAGATCTCTTTCAAAACTTTGTCAGAACGTCCATGAGATGCGTGGGGATTTTTACACTTGTTCACCAGCTGCACACATCTGGACCCAGACTGAAGACGACCTGAACATTTTAACAGTCTGAGGATTGACGTGGAACCCTGAATGAAGCATTCCGTGAAAGAAAGATCAAACCGGAGTCTTGCTGTCGACACATTTTCAGTGGTTTAAAGTCTGTTGCATGGAACCGGGTAGGTACCGTTGGTAGATGAGGAGCTGGGAGGTTCGGAGCTCCGGTGGACCCCCCTCCCCTGACGTCAAGTCAGCTGACTGTGACGGTGCTCTTATAAGGAAAGTTTGACAAGTTGGGCTCAGTTCCCGTCCTGGTCCCGCACGTGGATACAACTTCACCAGAGAGAAACTTTGACAAGTGGCGGAGAAAGTTCTGCTGGGCCGCTTTCTTCGTCTCCAGAACTTTCCAGGTAAGTTTTATTCGAGATGAAACGGGTCGAAACCAACCGGACACACTGCGCCGCGCTCATAACTTTCACACTTTTTTTTATTCTGGTGTGTTCTGGTCTCTGTCCAGTTTTCTCCTCCATCTCCAGAGAGCATCCAGTTCACGGTTCTGATCCTGTTTCTGGGTTCACTGACCTCCCATCTGGTTTCAGGAATGTTCTGTGTTCAGATCAGAGATCCAGAGGTTTCCTGTTCGGGGTCGGTTGAGACCCGCGTCCCGTGATTTAAAACCACATCAGAGTCCAGAGCGGGTCTTTGTGCCGCTCCATTGTTCTGCTTTGTCTTCTTCATTTAACAACTCAGGCTCAGTCATGTAGAAAGTGGCGGGCTCCTCTGTCTGTTAGTAACTTATTTTCTGTAAAAAAAAAACAACTAACAGGCTCATTATTGTTATGATTTATTCCTCCTTCAAGGTGGAGGTTTGTTTCAGGAGGTTCTGTCAGCAGCTTAATGCAACATAAGTGAGAGCACATGAAGTTCATTTGGAGGTGCCTGCTGATCCTCACTCATTTCCTCATGAAGGCACAGCCAGCGCTGTCCTCTGAAGTAAAATGTTCCAGTGTTTGAGTAGCGAGTGCAAAAACTCCATCAGGAGGGGATTAGATGGAAGTTTAAGTTGGGAAGCAGGAACTCAGAGAAAAGCCACAGATTCAGCCGAACAACTTTCCCTCTTGTCTCATGTGTTTTGGATTGTCCAGTTCTGTCTTCTAGCTGTCTGACTCAGAAATTCAGTTTTAGATGTTTTCTCTCCACTGACATCTGAAATGGGAAAAGCTCATCTTTCTTTCCTTTAAACACTGTCACATTTAGCTGATGCCAGCTGTAATAATCACTGAACTCTGAGCATCCACCCAGATCCACTCAGAACTACTCAGATCCACTCCAAACCTCGTGAAGGACCTGTTGATTCAGGTTTTAATCCTGATTGCTGTAACTTGACAGGGATTAATTAAAGCAGGATGGTGGCATACTTTTGGAGATTTTCCCAGAAGATATGTTTGTGGATGTGAGCTGAGGAAGAAGAAGTTTACCACAGTCCTCCGAAGCAGATTTAACTGCCTCACAAACTGATTCCTGCCTCTTTTCCTTGTGTCCTCCATTCCTGGTTCATTCCCGCCCAGAAAGGAGCTTCTTAGGCTAAAAAGCAGCCAAGGAATCCCAGCTGAAGGAGATGATTATTTGGTGCCACGAGCTGAAGACTAATGCGAGCTGTTAACGTCTGCAACCTTTGACACAGTCTTAAAGGTGGCCTAAATATTCTCACATGACATGTTGTGAAGTCCTGAGGAAAAGGTTTAGACGTTTTCTGGTAAATACGTCCTTCAGGTTGATGACTGCAGCTTTTCCCTCAGCATAGTCCGGACGGGTTAATCCCCCCTCCCCCCCTCGCACGGAGCCCCAGTTCTGGATCTGATTGTATTTGTTAGAAAAGCACAACATTAATTCCTCACAGGTTTATTGGCAGGTCACCTGGTAGTTTAGCAGCTCTGCATCAGAACGAGCAAAAGCCCACTTCAGGTCAGGAGCTAGAGCTTCATCAATAGTCCAGGACTGAAGGAGTTAACTATGAACTAAGATCTGAGATCTGATCATGGACCGGATTTTAAGTGAAGTCAATTTTTAAAAAAAAGCCGAATAAATAACAATTTACTTGTTCCAGAGGAGCAATTTATGGCGAACAGAGTAGTTTTATATTTTTCACAGCCCACACACACACACACGCACACACATATATATGTTATATTTATTTATCCATATGTCATTTCTTCTTCATCTGCTTTTCTATTATGAAAATATTTGCAACAAAACTTTAGCTATAAGGGCTAAATATAAAACAATACAAAAATAATCGCTAATTACTTTTTGAGGTAACATGTTCAATTTAATGTGATAACCTGATGCCATATATATTGATCTGAGGTCATATCGCCCAGCCCTAATAAATAAATAAATATATAAATAACTAGAAGCTGTTAAAATAAATTAACGGCAGTAACTAATTTGTGTGCTAAAATTTTTAACGCGTTTGCAGCATCCATCTTTGATGACGGTGAGACCTAGAGGTCTTTAGAAAAAGTGAGTTTACTGGCTCTGTGCATAGATCTGAGGGCATCAAACCAATGGGAGATGATGATAACACCCGCACTTTACTGGAGAGAGGGTTCAACATCCGCACTCTTCCCGCATTTAAAAAAAAAACAAAACAGAAAAAAAACCTTTTTAGTAGTTTGCACAAACGTCGGTGCTCAGGTCGTCTGCACGGCGTGGCAGCCTCCTCCCCCCTCCATGTCTGTTATCAGCTGATCTCTCGTATTTTTATCGTTCAGCGGAGAAACTAGCGGTTCATGATTCACAGCAGCACATATTTACAAGTGTGTATATATATATAAATAAATAAATTATATATATATAGTTTGTTTTGCTGCTTTAGTTTTTGTTTGTTATCTGATCGTATTGCTGCTTTATATGTGAATATGTTTAGCAGGTAAAAAGTAAAAAGTGGATCAAGGAGACGTTGGGATTAAACCTGGTCTGGTTGCATTTATGAGGCAGCTGCTATACCAGCTAAACCAAACGCCCAAAACCATTTCTTTTCCTCGTCTTTCCGTCCGGTCTTCTTGCTCCTGAAGCAACATTTCTGAGGGTTTAGTAACTGGTCTGGTCTGTTGCCTCCATTATTGGTGAAAACAGCTGCTAAACTTTCTCCCTTCTAAACTGAGGTTGGGAGGCAGAGGAGGTGATTCCTCCTGGGTGAAGCTGCAGCTAGCTTCAGGCTTAGCTCCCTTCTCTTTACCATGGCGATAACATAAAAAATAATAATAATAATATATATAATGTATAATAATATAATGTGATCCGACAGGTTTTTAATGATATAGTGCAGTGTAATATGAAGTATAATATAGAATAATAAAGTAAAGTGTGCAAGTATAAACATAGTATATGCATGATAGTAATAATAGTGGTAAATAATGACAGTAATATATGGTAAAGGATGCTGAGATCCAGGATTTGCTGGAGTTTTTAGGTCTGAAAACTTTAGTGAGTTTGGAGGAACTGTCTTCTTAGATTGTTGGTTTTCATGGTGTGTTTTAGATTTAAGGGACCAAAGTGTGTCCTTTGTCCTCGTGTCCAGTAATAAGATTAGCTTGTGTTGCGTCATGAAACATAGAATTTCCTCTCCTGCAAAGATGTGTGTTTAATCCCAGATAAACAAACCCAGACAGAACCAGAGGAGCTTCGCTCCAGATGTTTCTGGATCTCTGATGTTTGACTTCAGCTCGTCTGTCACCTTCTTACTTCTTCCTGTTTTTCTTTTTTATGTCATCAGCTAAAGGTCCACAACCATGGGGGACTGGAGCGCTCTGGGCCGTCTGTTGGACAAGGTCCAGGCCTATTCGACTGCCGGGGGGAAGGTCTGGCTGTCGGTCCTCTTCATCTTTAGGATCCTGGTCCTGGGTACCGCTGTGGAGTCGGCGTGGGGAGACGAGCAGTCTGCCTTCAAATGCAACACCCAGCAGCCTGGTTGTGAGAACGTCTGCTATGATAAATCCTTCCCAATCTCCCACGTTCGCTTCTGGGTCCTCCAGATCATCTTCGTCTCCACGCCCACCCTCCTGTACCTGGCTCACGTCTTCTACCTGAACAGGAAGGAGCAGAAGCTCAACAGGAAGGAGGAGGTGCTGAAAGCGGTGCAGAATGATGGAGGTGACGTTGACCTTCCGCTGAAGAAGATCGAGCTGAAGAAGCTGAAGTATGGCATCGAGGAGCACGGCAAAGTGAAGATGAAGGGGGCCCTCCTCAGGACCTACATCTTCAGCATCTTCTTCAAGTCTCTGTTTGAGGTGGGCTTCCTGATGATTCAATGGTACATTTACGGCTTCAGTCTGTCCGCCGTCTACACCTGTGAGAGGGATCCGTGTCCCCACAGGGTGGACTGTTTCCTGTCCCGTCCCACAGAGAAGACAGTCTTCATCATCTTCATGCTGGTGGTGTCGCTGGTTTCCCTGCTGCTCAACGTCATCGAGCTCTTCTATGTGTTTTTTAAGCGGATCAAAGATCGTGTGAAGGGGAAGCAGCCGCCCACCCTGTACCCCAGCGGGGGCACTCTCAGCCCTACCCCCAAAGAACTGTCCACCACCAAGTATGCCTACTATAACGGCTGCTCCTCCCCGACGGCGCCCCTCTCTCCCATGTCCCCCCCAGGCTACAAGCTGGCCACGGGGGAGCGGGGAACCGGATCCTGTCGTAACTATAACAAACAGGCCAACGAGCAGAACTGGGCCAACTACTCCACAGAACAGAACCGGCTCGGCCAGAACGGAGCAGGAAGCACCATTTCCAACTCCCACGCTCAAGCCTTTGACTTTCCAGATGACACCCAGGTGCATAAGAAACTGTCCTCGTCAGCAGGACACGAACTGCAGCCCCTGGCGCTGATGGACGCCCGGCCGTGCAGTCGGGCCAGCAGCAGGATGAGCAGCAGAGCCCGCCCCGATGACCTGGACGTGTAAACGCCGGCCCCCCTGCCTCCAGTCAGGCCACACTTGATGCATAGGTTCATTTTGAAAGATGAGACTAACCTCAGTCACTGTCTTCAGCATAGAGACAATGAGACATTAAACCTTCTCATTTCATACTGTCAGAGGTACCAGATGCAATGCTTCTTCTCTCTTCCTGTAACTTGTTACTGGTATAGGCCAAACTTAGCAAACTAGAACAGCCATAGCAAAAAAACGTTCTCATGAAAAACCCAGTCAACCAGCAGATCTTGGAGATGGCCCAGCAGGAAGATCTGGGAGGACCTGGAGGAGAACAACCAGAGATGGAGAACATGGCCAAGCTGCTCGGACTCAGGAACCGGAGCAAATCTTGGAAAACACCACCTGATCTTTCTAACGTGCACTAATATGTGAAAACACTGTACTTTGTGGACTCCCATTGTCTCCTCGTGTGTGTTGTCATGACGACATACTTTGGAGAACAGACAGATGAGTCACAAGGCCATCATGTGACCATCACAACATGATCTGACTAGATACAAAATAAAAAAGGTGTTTTCTGGACTTGGTGCTCTTTAGAAACAGTCACTGATCGGTTCTACTGCAGACCACTTCACCGGACCTGGACCTGGTCTTGCCGGACCTTCAGCAGTAACTTCATTTTACTTAAAGCATTGTAGGCCATCAGGGACCTTTTGTCCTTTCAGGTAATTTTCCCTTAGTTTCTGGCCTCCATCCTGGTTGTGTTTCCTCGTATTGGATGATTTCTTTTGTTAGAAAGTTTTTCTCTAGAAGAACTTTGAAATTCCAATTGAATTTTTTTCTTTAAAGTCAATGTGACACATTTCCTATCCCTTCAAGACCAGAAAATTGCTTTAAAACTTTACAGATTAGTAATTTTTCAGCTTTTTTGGGTCAAAGTCACTCAATCAAAATTCAGTCCTAATCAAAGATACCAAATATGTAGTTATTTAAATTATTTTAACCCATTAAATGGCAGTTTGATGACATGATGTCACTTTTTTATGGAAAAAAAACAAAAACCACAATGAGTCTTTATTTTATTTAAAAAACAAAATCAGTGTTTTACTAATTTTCAGCACATTTAAGATTGACTTAGAAAAAAATCTTCCAGCTCCCAAACTTTTTTTATTAAACTTTTTGTAATTAAAACAGTGACGTCATGTGATTAAATTGGCAGTAAAGAGTTAAAATAATTTGAATAATTACATATTTGGTAGTTTTGATTAGTTCAGGAATTGATTTTGAAGGTTTGAACAAAAAAAGTGGAAATAATATTAATGTGTAAAGCAACCCAGAAGGGTTAACACTTGTCCAGAGACCTGTGCCTATAAGCCCCTTTCTGGTTCATCCTCACTTCTTTTGCTGATAAATCCTGTAGGAAAACTTCATCTTTTCACGTTTCTATAACTCCATTTGAACTCCACAGTGTAAACCAGAAGTTTAGTCCAGGTTCCACATTCAACACAAACTGATCTCCAGTGGGTCGGACCAGCAAAGTAACAGGATAGTAACCTAAAAATAAGAATAACTTCACATTTTTCCCTTTATTTTAGAAATGTAAAAATGTACAATGGATCTATAAAACCATTAAACATTTAATTCCAAGTATCTGGAAATGAAAAATCCAGATTTATATGATGATTAGAGTAACTTTTCCAGATCTAAAAGTTATTTTAAATGTACATATGTGTACTTTTCCACATGCGTGTAGTAATCCTGACCACCTGAAGATGGAACAAGTTCTCCTCCTGCCTTGGAAATGTTTTACATGTAAACAGAATAGATGAAACCTCACCTGGAAACATTAGAGATTACAGTTACTTTTATTAAAATATTACACTTAATATCTTCTATGTTCATATTAATTCATTCTGCAGGCCAAATTGGACCCTCTGGTGGGCCGGTTCTGGCTCCCCGGCCCTATGTTTGACACCCCTGATGTAAACCCTGTGATTGGATGGAAATGAGAAACATCAGGGTTCTCTTGTTCACGTTTTTCCCACCATCCATACCTGCAGAGCTTCCAGAACCATCTGAAAGCTATCTGATCTCTGAGCTAACGGAAGAACATCAGCTTAGATAAAAAGTCTTCTAAAAGAAGTTCCTGTGGTGTCTAACGGAGACCCAGAGACTGGTTTCCTCCCTAAGCAGACGTGTTGCATCATTTCCTCCTGATTCAGGCTAAAACATCCCTGCGACTCGTTTTCCTTTTTCTTTTCCTGAGGTGTGTTTTCCTTCCGGTCCCAGTTAGGAGTCCTGGCCAGGTTCTGTTTCATACTGTCCAGGAGGGTTGATGCTTGTGTCCATGTCAGGGAGAGGAAGGTTTATGACGTATTTATGAGTGACCACTGAAGGAAAAATTGACTACTGTCCAGTTATCTCCTACTCCAACAAATTTTATCAACTCCCCATAAAAATGTTTATTTATTGAGAGGAAAAATTCTGTCTTTTTTCCCTTGTTTTCAGTCGCTGTTGACTGTTACTTCCTGAAAAACTTTGAATTTGTGTGTTTTGCGTATTTTTGTGTGTATGAGAGCAACAGGATGTCGTCCGCGCAGAAACTCTCATCTTATTGTGTGATTGTTCCATAAAAAGGCTTTATTTCAGTTTTTTTCCATCTTTTCAGTGGTAGAGACCCATCTGCGTTTTACATATTGGAGTGAATGTCTTTTTTTCCGTAGGAATTGTTTAACCTGTTGCTGCTTGAGAACTAGATGTTTAGTACTGTAAATCAAGCTAACTGTGTCACAATTAAAATGTGAGTTTTTAGAAGACTGGTCGTAGATCTGGACTAATATTTAGTCATGTGTATTAAATGTTTGCCTTTGTAGCACCACATCTGTCAGACTAAATCCTGATTCGGACTCAGTTTTTGTTCTCATAAAAGATGCCAGTTGTTCATCATTTTGTCGGTACTTCCACGGCTCGGATCTTTCAGCTACATGGCATTTGCACTGAGATCTTGGTGTTAAAAGATGTAATTTGATGCACACAGTATGTGGTGAGTTTTCTGATAGACATGTACTAATTTATTTGACAACAGATTCTATAACATGATATCAGACAGCTGACGGCCGGTTTCATTGAATGGTTCTGTGAGATCCGTCTTGTACTTGGACAGTAATTCAGACGATGTTTACCGTGAGAATCCACTGTTGTACAGTGTACATGATAGCAAAAGAAAAACTCATTCATTGTATCTGTGAAATGCTATTTTAACCAATAAATATTTTCTTTCTTACTCCTGGTGTATTTCTTCTTTATGAAAATAGCAGTCGTTCCCATCTAACCGGAAGTTTTGATCAGAGGAAACCCTGTGATCTTAGATGGACAATTTGACTCCGTTTAACAAAGATTTCATGTATTTCACATAGAAGGAATTAAGCTTTAAGTTTGAGAGAACATCTAACAGAACAGTTAGCTTTAAACTATCTTTAGTCATGTTTGACGTCTCCAAAAGCCGCTGTTTTTAGGCTGCTAGCGCCACATTCCTGACATGCCAGCTGCCACAGGCCATTACTGACCGCTGTGCTATTTGGTCGGAAAACTTTTTAACCCACGATGAGGCCATTTAACCTGGCCTAGACCTGTGGGTTTGCAACAGTAACGGACTTTTGTCTAACTGGAAACCAATCTGAATATGGATTTATGATTTTCAAGCCACGTATTGTCCAGCAGCTCTTTGTTTCATTCCTCTGACACAGACACAGATAGAAAAGTTCATCAGGGCCCATCTGAACCGTCGCTTTAAACACAGGAGGGTGAATGAGCTTCAGAGGTGTTTAGTTCCAAAGTATTCCTTTGATTAAAGCTTCAAACCCGTTATATTCCATCATGTAAAAAGACAGCTCTGTTTCACTTTTCCAACTTCCCAATTTAATATTTCCACGGCTCTAAATCAAACCACATGTTTGCTGAGCTGCAGCCTGAAGACCACATGTGGCTCAGTGTTAGGTGAGTTGCTATGGGGTGGGGGGTTGTTCATTAACCTCTTAATCACAAAGCCTACTTTTTCTGCATCCTGTCTGAAATTAAATACCTAAAATAAATTAAATATGTCTTCACAACTACAAGGGCTGTATGTTTAATCTCAGTTTACAGTCAGCTGCGACATGTGAGATTATTACAGAAATGTCAGAATCAAGACATGTAGACGGTTACCACATTACTTTAAATGAAAACCAGAAGATGACAGCCCAATTAATCTAGGAATGAGTAAAGTAGTCCTTCATACTAGTAAAGTTGGCTTAGGAATGAGTAAGGCAGTCCTAGTAATTAGTAAAGTACACAGCAAGTATTGTCTAACCAAGTCTAACAGTCGTAGATTCAGGCTAAAAGTCTTGTTTTTTTAGAGCAATATACTTAACTAGAGCAGAAGGTGTAAGATAATTACCCATGTTTGGAGAGTACATGTCGTTTATATCTTACTTAGTAACTAAGTAAACCAGCCTGCCAATGCTTGTTTGTGGTGTTTCTTCCTCACTTTGAGAAAAAACACATTAAAACAAGAACAGCTAAACATGAGTTAAAGATTTTTTTAAGGTTATCAGTAGCAATATTCCCCCCCC
>CM047996.1:4094401-4106680 GCA_026261665.1 Melanotaenia duboulayi | reverse complement strand
GAAAAGTACAGCGGTTTTTAATATTGCACAGGATGGCTGGGTGATGGCAGNCTTTATTATTGCACAGGATGGCTGGGTGATGGCAGGGGTCATGTTTTCTATTAGTCTCTTTACAGTCATGAGGAAGAAGATGTGTTTGAGTCTATTGGTCTGAGTTTTTATGGCTTAGAGACTTCACTACACTCACAGAGTCACTCCCAATGAAATCACACTCACATGTGTGGAGAGCACTTTAATTGGAAGGGGAGGGTATTAATAAGATTGGCAGAAATGGGATGCCCTCTTCCCTCTACCAGAAAAGGAAAGCACTCGTCACCATGGCAACACAAAGAAGTCCGAGATTTCATTTTTCAATGAAACAGTCATTGTATAAATTGCAGAGCTGCACCAGCTGCTGGTCTTTTTTCCACTGTCCCTAAAACATCATAAATTCAGCAACCATTATAATGACATGAGCTTCATTGTACTTTAAATACTTTTAAGTGATTCTTCTTTTAACCCCATTGCTATTTAACGTTTCCAGTAAAATGAATGAATGAATGCTGCTAATTGTGCTTACATCAAATCAAACATCAGCAGAGAGTAAGACGTGCTAGTTTCATTTTAACTTCCTGAACTTTTTGTGATTTTCTGTCAGTGTGACAACCATGTAGGAAACATGCAGAACTCATATTTGAGGGTTGTTTCTTTGGTTGTGCGTGTGGAGCATTGCATACTCGCTATGTGAGGGCTGAATAGTCCACTCACCCTCCACACCACATGGTTTGGGATGGTCCTGAATATGGCAGAGCTACCACAAGACGTCATAAATGGAGGGTTAGTTTTTGAGTGTGGAAGAGGGAAGTCTGGGCTTCTCTACTTTTCTGCTCTTTTCTTTGATTCATTTACCTTTCCTGAGCTGCACGAGTTGTGGGCAACATTTGAGCCAATCTGTTGGTTTTTCTTAGGTAGGTAATTATTTTTATAATGGTTTTTTTATGGTTTTTAGCTTGCACAATTGGTCTATATGAACACCGTTATTATAACTGTGTGTGATATAACATATAATGTGAATGGAGTAATGTGAATCAAATACCAGATTTGTTTAATATTTAAACATTCTACAATTAATTGAATTGAACTGGACTGTGTCTCTAAAAGTGAGATGATGTGGTAAATTACTGCTGTATGAAATTGATGTGAGATAAACACCTAAACAGTATGACGTAAACATGTAACTGATGTGAGGTAAGCATGTAATGGATATGAAGCAACCATGAAAATGATGTGAGGTAAACATGTAGTTGATATGAGATACACAGTAAGAGGTAAACATGTAAATAATGTGAAAAAAACATTCAAACTTATTTTTTCTACAGTTTTGGACAAAAAGCGGAGGAAACATGACTGTGTTGCTTCTCTTTTCTGTTTCCATGGAACTCCACGTGAGAAAACTTACGTAAAATCCTTTTTCGACCAATCGGGTTCCGTGTTACAGAACCGGAAGTTGTAGGTTATTGGTATTTTCCCTAAAAGTCGGCTTGGGTACCTTTTGCTCTCAAACATTAGTTATTGTGTTTATAGTGAAGCCTAATAAAATGAAGCAGAACTCGACCGTACCGGCTTTCTTGACCAAGCTGTGGACGCTGGTGGAGGATTCGGACACCAACGAGTTCATCTGCTGGAGCCAGGTATCAAAACACTGTTAGCATGCTAGGCACAAAGCTAACGCACAGCTAAGGACTTATTACCCAGCTGATCAATCATTTTAGATTGTCTAAGTACATGTCCCTCTCAGATTACAGCAGCAGGAGTCTGCTGTATATTTAAATCCACCTTTGTTAACACAACTCCACCCCTGAAATTCCACATGTTTGGTTTAATTGCGGAGAGAAATTAGCCAACGTTTCTGACTTCTGTTGTGTGTCTGTGATGCTGCTCCTGTGAACATGTCTGCGTCACCACAGGAGTGTCTGGTCTTTGTGATGGTTCGTCCTGGTCCAGCCCGGGCCAACCCAGCCGGTTCAGAGCTGAAATCAGTTCCAGGGTCGGAACAGAGTCAGAACATCTGACGCGTTTGTGGAAGTAATAGCTTTTTAACTTCGTAATGATGACCAGGGATGTAAATATGAAACGGTTTTTACATTTTCTGTTTTTAAAGACCGTTATAATCTGGTGAAATCTAAATAGATGTGTTAGGAAGCAGTTTACACGAAATTTTCTGTAAATGTGCCGCCTTCATGCACACCTGGCTGCAGACTACCTGCTGTCTGTGGGGGTTGGATGGAGTCTGGAAGGCTTGTCATGATACAAAAATTTCAGACTCGATGTTGATACTCTATACTATTTAACTATAGAGAGGGAAAAAAATACAAAACTAGAAACACTTTAACCACTAGTTACTGTGCTTGTTTCCATAAGTGGCATTTTCCACACAATACTTGAAAACTCTAAATGTTTTTGTCTACAATCTACAGTAAAAGGCAATAAGAAATGATAATACACCAGGCCGGGATGAGTCAGTGTCAGCTATGAGTCTGGTCATGGAGCAGAGGTGAACATCATCTCCTGCTATGACTGCAGATGGAAGTTGGGACTGCTGTTGTGGGAGGACGGACAGGGGAGGGGCCTGCGTTAGCACCCGCTGCTCACTGAAGAGTAAAGGACAAGTGATTTCACACCTGTCTCCAAAGGTCTCCAGTAACACCAGAAGAAGTCATTGTATTTGCCATTAAATGCTTTGTATACATGTATTTTTCAGAGTCGCAAGAAAGATCTGAAAACTAGCTAAAATTACTAAGCAGCTCACACTGCAGCTCAATTTATTTATTTTTTTTAACCATATGTGACTCATATCAGATTTTTTTTAAATGACCGTGAACGGCACAAATCAATTTTTTAAAATCCAATCCAATATGTGATCCTAAATTGGATACATATCCGATCTGTGTTGAAGTAACCTAAGTCTGAATGATAATGCCACGTTTCATCCAACTTGGATGTGACAGAAGTGAGGCAAATTTCAAAATTCTATGTAGTTGGAAGGGGAAAGTGGCAGTAACGAAACATGGCAATATCGTCTCATTTCATTCATTTATTGGGCATAATTTTGTCGGTTTCGTCTGCTGAAGTACTTCCAGATTTGCACACAACCTGTTTCATCAAATGATAATGTCAATGACCACACACACAAGCAAAAGGATTTCGGTTAAAAAATAAAATAAAATCAGATTTGAGCATTAGATTCAAGATTCAAAGTGTTTGTCATTTGCCCAGCAAGGGAACATGTTTTCCTACACAGTGAAATTCTAACTTTGCCGTCCACACTGAATGTCATAAAAGATTATAAAATAGAAGAAAACCACTTTAAAAACTAGCTAGAAGATTAAAAAAAAGAAACTTTGAGTAAATAATCTATGTACATAAATGTGCAGTGTGCTTCATAAACTGTTCATTCAACAATGAATGGTTAGCTGTGCAAAGAAAAACTGTCGTGAGGTAGAGTGTATGATGCATGTGCAATATCTATTATAAGTAATAAGACACATAAAACAGCAAACAGTATTACAGTTACTGTGGTTGACAATATAAAGTCAGCATCCAGGGTTCGGGCCGTTGTTACAGTCTCCTATCAGCTGTTAAGGAGTCTGATGGCCGAGGGAAAGAAAGAGTTTCTGAGTCTGGTTGTCCTGCATTTCAGATTCCTGTCTCTCCTGCCTGAGAGGAGGAGAGTGAACAGTCCATGTTGGGGGTGGGTGGGGTCTTTGATGATGGACTCTGTGCTGGTAGATGCTCTGCAGAGAGGGCAGCGGATTCCTGGTGATCTTGAACGCAGTCTTCACCGCTCTTTGCAGGCGTTTGTCGTCCGTGACGGTAGAGCTGCCGTACCACACAGTGATGCAGCTGGTCTGGATGGACTCAACGATGCAGCTGTAGAAGTTTCTGAGGATCTTTGGTGACATGCTGAACTTCCTCAGCCTCCTCAGGAAGTACAGCTGCTGCTGAGCTCTCTTCACCAGCTGTGTGGTGTTGAGTGTCCAGGTGAGGTCCTTGCAGATGTGAACCCCCAGAGCTGCTCACCCTCTCTACTTCCAGATAAGCAGTGGCTGGCTCACTCTCGTGTTGAGAGTGAGGTGGTTGTCCTCACACCATGTCACCTCCCTCCTGTAGGCTGCCTCGTCCCCGCCAGTGATGCGTCCTATCACAGCGGTGTCTTCAAACTTCAGGATGGTGTTGTCCTGTCAGGTGTGTTGAAGCAGGAAACATTGAAAACCTTTATGACAGCGGTCCTCGAGGACCGACTTTGGACACCCCTGGCCTAAGTTAACAGCAAAGTAGAACACAAAATGTTGGCTGACTCCATCCTCCTCCTTTGTTTCTCATTCGTGTTTTGGTTCTACTTAAAGGAAGGTGCTGCACTGTGATGGCGTCATGCTATGACGTAGTTGAGACATCTATCGCTGTGTGACTGATACTCCGCCTCTCAGGTCAGGTTTTGGCTGGTTGTGGGAACACAGTGGGATTACGGTTTACCCAGACCCACACCTGTTGGTGGAAATGAGGCTAATTGATCCAGTAGCTGCTGTAGGGGGTGGGGCTGTCCTCAGCAGTGCCTGTTGAAAATGGGTCGATGCGGCTGGTCCTTTCTGTACACCATCACATGTCAAGGTGACATTCAAGTCTCGATACCCATGCTAATTAATATCTAACTAGATGCTAAATTTCAGTATGTTTTACTGAAATTTAGCATCTACTAATATATAGGTATCTAAGAATAACTTTTTTTATTAACAACGCTAGTCTGGACAGTGATGGTTCTGATGGATTTGGACCTTCATACAGCTCCCATGGGTAGACTCCAACAGATGATCCTCTGAATAGCTCTTGTAACTGTGGTGTTGTTTTCTGTTTTCTAGGAGGGCAACAGCTTCCTGGTTCTGGATGAACAGCGCTTTGCTAAGGAGATCCTACCGAAGTACTTCAAACACAACAACATGGCCAGCTTCATCAGGCAGCTCAACATGTGTAAGATTAATCTGTATTTGGAATGGTATCAAACCAACTCCAGTATCGGGTATCGGTTTGATACCATGTGTGTGTTCTAGTATTCATATTCATAAAAGTGCTCTGATACTACAAAACCAATACCAATGTGAAAAAGCTATTGCTGGCATACTTAACACGATAAAGAGATTGATCTGTGGAATTAAAATGAATCAGCCCTGCTTTCCGAGCTCAAGACATTTTTCCAAAGAACTTAACGACAAATTGGATAGAGTCCAAACAACTGTCGCTAGCCACCACAACAGACTGTCGTCACTAGAAGAAAATGCTGTTTACCAGCAGCTGGAGGAGGTAGAAACTTTATGCACTCAGCTTCAAACTGGTAACAGGAAGCTAAAGGCTAAGCTAAATGACCTGGATGGGAGAATCAGATGCTGGGAACAGCAGGTCTGGAAGGCTTGGAGAAGAGGTACGTCGCTTAACCAGGCTCATTCATCCAGGGTTTATGAAGACTACTCCTGGAGGTGCTCGGCCAGAGGAGGGAATGTAAGAAACTGATGTCCTTCTTTTATAAATTTGGATTGAAGCCATCCTTGTTTTGGGCATGTAAGGGTTACAGACATGTTCACAGCGGTGAACAGAATCCACCAAAAACAACTTTATCCTCCTTATTTATGAAGATTGACATTTTTTACAGGATCTGTAGTATAAATCATATTAATATCACAATTTGCTACTCAGTCATCGCATCTGGTCCAGTACTCGTACTCTTCAGTACTCGTACCAATACTCATTATTGGCGAGTACTAAAATTTAAGTACTTGTACTCGGTTTGTGAAAATGTTGTATCAGTGCATCCCTAGTCTCTACCTGTCACAGCATCCATCCCATAATGTGTCCAGCTGTGTGTAGAGGCGTGTTCAGAGGTGTGAGGTTTTAGATTTATGTGTGTGTCTGTGTGTGTTTGTGTGTGCAGATGGGTTCCGTAAGGTGATGCACATCGACACGGGCATCGTGAAACAGGAAAGAGACGGTCCGGTTGAGTTCCAGCATCCTTACTTCAAACATGGACAGGACGACCTGCTGGAAAACATCAAGAGGAAGGTGAAGTCATCAGTCATGCACCAGTTATGTGTTGAACCTGCCTGAAAGCTAACCATCGTTTGTAGTACCTGTCCAAACCTGGATGGTTCTGTGTACGTCTTGTCCAACGGCAGATTGTTCTGTGTAGAATCCGTCCAAACCCCATATTGTTCTAGGGCTGGACAATAATTTGGTTACAATATATATTGATTGATAGACGTGTGGTGTGAGAGAAAAAGGGTAGATAAAACTTCAATAGAATAACACAATTTCCCTTTTTCTTTGTAGCTTATCGTGTAGCCTAATACTACAGTCATTACTTGCTCTCAACCAATCACAAACGCAGACCCAGCCAAGCTCCTTAACCAAGCCCCGCCCCTCTGAAACCACAACAGAGAGCAAATGTACTGTAAAAGATGTCGCAGCAAGAAGAGGCGGAGGAAATATTTTGGTTTTCACAAGTCTGACAAAAAACAAGCAAATGGTCGCTTGTAAAACTGGCAGAGAATCTGTAAAAATCAAGTTTGGTTACGCAGCAAATTAGTTTTATTTCTCAGCATTTAGTGACGTCACTCAGGTCTCTTAAGTTGATTTATTTTTATTTTTTAAAAACTTTCAGTTATGCTTACAAAGATGGTTGAATGATGGGTTGGATATGAATTCAGTGTGTGTGTGTTCTTTATTAAAAGTAGGTCATTAAGCAGTAGTATAAAATGTCCAGGGCTGCACTTAAAATATGTCTTTAAAATCTTTTGATAATTCTTTTTTTATTGATATCCTTTTTTTCTGTATCGGCCAGCCCTACTGTTCTGTGTAGAACCTGTCCGAACCTAGGCGTGTAACATGACATGGAACATAAGAACATGATGGAGAACATACGACAGAGAACACAACAGACAACATGACAGAAAACACAATGGAGAGCATGATGGGGAACATGATAGAACATGAACAGAGGAGAATGATGAGGAACGTGAGGAGAACGTGGACACTGAGTAGTAAAAATGGAGAAGCCACTAAAACCTGACGTTTGAGCTGTAGCTCATCTCTTCTGTTCGTGATAAACCACTCACATTTTGTGTTGCATTCATGTGCACCTCGTAAACTCCAATCCTAAATAGTCAGCAGCTTAAAACAGGACATCTTCTTTTTCTACGAACTTATCTCTCAAACTCAGTCAAAGCAGCGTTTAACGTGATCCGTTCAGATTGATGTTTTATTCTGTTAAATGACAGAAGCAGAAAAATCCACAAAATGTCTCAGAAAATAATTGATTGTGGAAAATACAGGGATGTAGTTTGACATACTTTCTAACAAAATTCCTTTCATTTGGAGAATAAGTTAGCACTTACAGCAGATGTATCTGAATCTAATGATAATCACAGCACAGTGAGTTTGTAATTTCTGTGTCCCAGGTTTCTAACACGCGGCCTGAAGACAACAAGATCCGACAGGAAGACCTGAGCAAGATCTTGGCCAGCGTTCAGAGTGTTCACAGCAAACAGGAGAACATTGACGCCAGGCTGGCCACACTGAAAAGGTGAGTCTTCTCTGGTTATCGTGGACTTTCCCATCAGAACAAATGGAGGCGGAGCCTGGACTTGGTTCTTAGCTCCATCCTGTTGACCCTGTAAATGTGTCTGAATCTGTTCTGTTCAGGCAGAATGAGGCTCTGTGGAGGGAGATCTCAGATCTGAGACAGAAACATTCTCACCAGCAGCAGCTTATTAAAAAGGTGAGTCATCACACCGTCAGAACCAGTAGCACCCGGGTCATCTTCAGATTCCTCTGAGAGGAAACACAGAACACTTCCTGTGAGTCGGATTAACTGAAATCAGTAATCTGGAGGAGTCACCAGGGTGCAGCAACATTTCCATCATCTCTTCAGANCGGAGTCACCAGGGTTGGGAAATTTATGCAGCAACATTTCCATCATCTCTTCAGACAGAAACCTTCTGAACCTTCTTCAGAATTTAATCTGATTTTCATGGTCCATTTTTTTATCCACATCATCTGAATGAGATCAGAGATGATGATGATGAGGATGAGGATCCTGACTGATCACGTCCAGGCCGTCTCTGAATCTGGGTTTTATAGATTATGCTTTTCCCGATGTCTGACTTTGAGGGGAACTGGAATTATAAGGGGATCTTCTGGTAATCTTTAATCTTTCTAACAGATCATCTGGTCTTTTTCCACAGTTGATCCATTTCATCATCACATTGGTGCAGAGCAATCGCATCCTGAACCTGAAACGCAAAAGGTGAGTTAAGACTCTTTCCCACCTCTTTCCAGTGGGCAGCAGTGTAAACAGTCTGTGGTGGGGGTGTGAAGAGTCACTGCAGATCTTCCTAGCCCGAGGCATGCAGCATTTTTAAGCACAGTCCTGGATGGAGGGGATAGGGGTCCTGATGATCCTCACCACTTGCCTCACATCCTTCCGCAGACCTGCGGCCTTATTTATCAAGCTAGCGTAGGAACAAAAACCGGCGTACGCCAATCATAGTCAACTTTTGGGATTTATGAAAACCAAACTTGGCAGGAGAATTTTGCTACCTCCACGGAAACTCTGACCCTTCCGTACTCAAAATCTGGAAAAACAGGAAACGACAACACCAACGGTGCAGAATAAAATCATGGAAATGAAATGAAATGTACAAAATCCACTATTACCTTTCACACCACANGCAACACCAACGGTGCAGAATAAAATCACGGAAATGAAATGTACAAAACCCACTATTACCTTTCACACCACATGTTAGATATTAAAGCTGTTTGCAGAAATGAGTAAAGACGCATCTTCCAGGAGAATTAATATGGAATTTGGAAAAAACAGGATTTTCAGGAAAAAGGGAAATGATATTAATGAGAAACTCAACTACTAAAATATGTTCTATCATTGAGAAACATAACTTAGATGTTATAAAATACATTAAGCTAAATGAGGTGGACAGTCTGCTGCCAGCATGAACCAGTCAGTAAAAGAAAATGTAGCTTCAGTCATTCATTCTAAGACCCAGCAGAGCGGGACACAGACTGGAGGCTGGAGGTCTAGAAGTGATGCAACGCTTACGAAACAAGCAAGACGTGGATTTCCTTCTATTTATTTATCCTTACACAATGTTTTTTTTGTCCTAGGCTATGACGTGCTCAAATTACAATCAGTGGATGTGGTCTGTTTTTGGTATTGTAGCCATTTTAAAAAGTGAAACACCTTCAACAGAGATGTATGTCCACGTGTCTTCTGGACAGGTCAATCCTGATGAACGGAAACGGGAAGAAACCCAAATACATCCATGAGATTTATGATGACCAAGCGTGTGTTGAACAGGTGAGTATGTAACTTCTGTGAGCAGGTTAGTCTAACTCCTGGAGTTCTGGTCCTGATGTTTCCGAACGACCTGCAGATGTTCAGTTTGGTCTCCACAGATCTGAGGTTGATTCTGATCCTGTCGGAACCGCTTCACTTTCAGTGTTTGCTTGTTCTGGTTTAATTAAAAAGTTTCTTGGAGAGGTGGACCTGACGTTGGACATTTATTAACTAGACTCTGTTGTGTTTAGACATCTGGTGGCAGTCTGAACGGCGTGAAGAGCTCTGAGATTTCAGACGATGTCGTCATCTGTGATATGACTGAGAGCGTCGCAGACGCCACGGCTGAGATCACAGAGGAGTCGCAGAGAGTCTTCGAGCACGGGTGAGACGCATTGCTGCTTTCATCGCCTGCAGGAAGCTGCAGCTGATTTACTCATCGACGCGTTTGGTGCATTCTCTTTCTGTCTGCTTTAATGTCGTCCCTCAGTGACGTGGAAATCGTGGAGGTGGAGCTGGACAGCTGTGGCATGCTGTCAGCTGAGACGGAGGTCCACTCCACGTGCATGGATGACGTCAGACAGACGGAGACCGATGAGGCGGCGGRCGACGGCAGACAGACGGAGACCGATGAGGCGGCGGGYGACGGCAGACAGACGGAGACCGATGAGGCGGCGGGYGACGGCAGACAGACRGAGAMCGATGAGGCGGCGGGCGACGGCCACAGAAGCAGCAGCGACCCGACCAGCAGCGCCTTGCAGCTCAACAAACCCTCGGGTCTGAGTCTGGAGGACCCCGTCAAGATGATGGACTCCATACTGAACGAGAACGGAGCGATTTCACAGAACATCAATCTGCTGGGAAAGTAAGAGCTCACCTTCATCATGACGGTCTTCCTCAGACACACAGCAGCAGATGCACAGGCCGCTCACAGTGGGAACGGAAAAGACCCACATCAACACCGTGGTCGTTGGTCATGTCGACTCAGGAAAGTCCTGAGTATCGAAACTGGTCTCACAGTTCGATTATGATTACAGTTAAGATTCAATTCCACGATGCATCACGAATCATCACTACATGTTGCATCCTTTTTCTTTAGTACGCCTTTTTTTAAATCAATAATTATGATAATAATTATGAACTCCTTTTTATTTAAAATTATTTCAAAAATGAGTCTGAATGTCCTGAAAACAACCAACATCATATGCAGGTGAAAGTCATTTTCAACTTGAGAACTTTTTTGTTCCACTGCTGGAAAATATTACACATTACTTTTAATCCATCATGTTTTGTCTGAACATCGATGCAGAATCGTTCGCATGACGATGCATCGTAGAAACTCTTAAATTCAGCACCCCTGTTACAGAGTCAGGAGGTCGATAGATGGTCAAGAGTTTCCTCGTTTCTTCTTTTTGATCAAACCCACCGGTTTGTTTTGAAGCCGCCGTTGACTCTGACTCACCTGTTGGAGTTTAACTTACTGAGAACGACCTCTGAAAAGAATTACAAATAAACATTATTGATAATCATCATGCTCTTAATTACACGTCCATGTTGGTGGCTGCAGCAGGTCTTGTGGTGTCAGTGATGCCCTGACAGTAAACAAACGATAATGAGGATGATGATGATGATGATTAGGGCTGGGCATTATATCGAGATTTTCGAATATATCGAGACGTTTTCACAGAATGAGGGAAAGTCGTTTATAGCCAGAAGTATCTTTTTTTTTTTTTTTTGTTATGGTCATTGGAAAAAATGTTTTTCATTATTTTTGTTTTAAAAGCATTTAATTTAATATAGAGATACTTAAATGTCACTGTTTTAATGCACAAGTGCTGCTGATCCTTCATTAAAGGGCATTTAGCCCTCAAGACGGAAAATTATAACAGTCGCTTCACTTAGGAAAAAAAACATTATTTATATCGTAAAAATATCAGGATATGAAATTTGCTTCATATTGCCCAGCTCTAATGATGATGATGATAGAGTATAAACATTTTGTCCATGTATTAATGAAAGACAGTTTGAAAGTTTATTCAGCTAAGAGGAGCAGGAATAGGATTGTTGGTGGGAATTCTATCTGCTGGAGGAACTGTGCTTCTCTGGGATCATCCAAACAAGGAATTCCTTCAGTTAACTCCCATCACACACGTCCGAGTGGTTTACTTGGATTAGATTTTCCATCTTGACTTCCTGATCCGCTGCGGGAAGCTGTTTCCTGTCCACTTCCAGCTTGATCTGATGTAGCAGATTACACCAGCAGGAGGCTCTGGTTCAGAGGTCGGACTACTAAATGATGATGTGTGTGTTGCCAGGTTGGAGCTCATGGACTATCTGGACAGTATTGACTGCAGTCTGGAGGACTTCCAGGCCATGCTGTATGAGAAACACTTCGGCATCGACTTTGATGCCCTGGAGGTAAAATATCTGACACTTAATCCTTTGATCAGTTCACAACCGCCCAGACTCTGGTCTTTTTCTTCAGGAGTAGGTCCTGGTCTTGACGTGAGTGTATTCTGTGTGTTTCCAGGAGAATGACAGCAGCGGTCAGGCCAACAGAGGCAGGACGGAGGAAAATAACACAGGTGAGGAAAGATGCTGACAGAATCATTTATCATCTCCACGTCATCTTTTCTGACTTTGGCTGTTAAATTCATGGAAAATATCAGATGTTTAAAAATGATGAGTCTGTAAATGGAAGTTTCTGATCTGGTTCTTGTAAGTGTCTGTTTCCATGGCTGTTAAATCCACAATGATCCATGTGATGCCCTGGAGGTAAAATCTCTGACACATAATCATTAGATCAGATCACAACCGCCCAGACTCTGGTCTTATTATTTATCACATTTTATCATAAAAAGATCCGTCTTTATTCCTGTCAAACTTTCCACCAATCAGAG
>CM047996.1:4078708-4091677 GCA_026261665.1 Melanotaenia duboulayi | reverse complement strand
GTCTGATCCGCTCACTGATTGGCTTGTGACCTGCTGTCACTCACAGCATCTTCAAATTAATACTACAGTACAGACAGCGCAAAGTTTAAGCCATCATCATCTTCAGAAAGCTTCAAATTCTAAAATTAACACAGAGGTGAGGGAAACATGCTCTTTTAAAGAACAAGACGCAAGGACATATTTACATCTGCATGAGGAACCACGACAACAGAGGAGTCGGAGTCGAGGAAGACTGTCAGCATCTTCATCACTCCGCCCTCGTCACACTGTACACAGTTATGTAACTACTGAACTACTAAATGAAGCAGGAGTCTGATGAGAAGCGTTTTAGTCAAAATCTCTGTTGACCAGGACCAGCGGGGCCACCAGGGTCCACACATACAGCCCGATACAGATCCAGCTGGACGAGATCTTCACCCACACAGACGGCCACTTACTGGTCATGGTCTCGTAGGTGGAGTCAGGGCTGCAGAGACACATGAAACTGATTCTCAGCCCTATTAAGCCACATGATAAGATTTTTTAGGTGAGATGGACAGATGCCCCGTTGCACTGGTCGGTGGTCTGGGACCAAAGCCTACATGTACCCGTCGGTGGTCTGAGACTGAGGTCTACCTGTACCAGTCGGTGGTCTGAGACTGAGGCCTTCCTGTACCTGTCGGTGGTCTGAGACTGAGGCCTACCTGTACCAGTCGGTGGTCTAAGACTGAGGTCTACCTGTACCAGTCGGTGGTCTGAGACTGAGGCCTTCCTGTACCTGTCGGTGGTCTGAGACTGAGGCCTACCTGTACCTGTCGGTGTTCTGAGACTGAGGTCTACCTGTACCGGTCGGTGGTCTAAGACCAAAGTCTACCTGTACCTGCCGGAGGTCTGAGACTGAGGTCTACCTGTACCGGTCGGTGGTCTAAGACCAAAGCCTACCTGTACCCGTCGGTGGTCTGAGACTGAGGTCTACCTGTACCAGTCGGTGGTCTGAGACTGAGGTCTACCTGTACCGGTCGGTGGTCTAAGACCAAAGCCTACCTGTACCTGCCGGAGGTCTGGGGCCAAAGCCTACCTGTACCAGTCGGTGGTCTGAGACTGAGGCCTTCTTGTACCAGTCAGTGGTCTGAGACTGAGGCCTATCTGTACCGGTCGGTCGTCTGAGACTGAGGCCTACCTGTACCGGTCAGTGGTCTGGGACTGAGGCCTACCTGTACCAGTTGGTGAGCGTCATCATGATGTAGAGCGATGCCAGGAACAGCATGAAGTGGAAGAAGGAGTAGGAATATGTGACGCCGTCCTTCTCGTTGTCCACGGCTCTGTTGACAGCACTATCCTCCTCGAAGTTGTCCGGGTGGGGTCCGTCCTCGATCAGAGCTGACTCGTCTGAGGTCAGAGTCAACTTGTTGACCTGGGTGTTGGACGAGTTGCGGATGCTGACAGAGAAACAGACGACAATGTTTTTTTTCTTCTGTGAACTGCAGCAATCTGAAACACGAACTGAAGGACTGAAGGAGCTGCTCACCTGGAGTACAGGACACACATCAGGAAGAGAATCAGTCCCACAATGCCTTGGGCATCCCACCACTGAACCACTTGTCCCTGGCCAGCGGGGCTGGTGCTGTTCAGCCCGATGATACCCAGGAGACTCGGGTTACACTTCCTGTCTATAAAACAGAGGTCGGTTTGATCACAATGTGGAGAAATATGACCTGTAACCATTTTATAGAGGAAGATATAAGAATGAAGACAAAGGGAATATATTTCTGACACAGATCAGGCGGAGACAGACCGGAAAGATGTTTTATTTCTCATGTCTCTCTAATGTGACCACAGTTGAGGCCCATTTATGCCCCCTTACGTACGTAAATATCGACGTCTGTTTTAAACATGTCATAAGTCACCGTCTTCATACTTCCATGCATGTTTTATGTTGCCATGGTTATTAAATCAATTCCTCCACTAGTGGGCATGCTAGGTTCAGAGTTTTCTCCCATGAGCCGATGTCAGGTTCAGCCACCGTTTACCGCCCAACACGCCCCGAGACACATACAGTCTTTCTTTAAAAGCTCTGCTTTTTTGTTCCCGTCCTGATTCTCTTCTTCTCTGGTTTGTTTCTTTTCCTGGTCACATGTCAGCTAGTCTGCTCGGCACTGCCCCCACGATTTCTGGTGGTATTGCTCCGTCTTCTGCATCAAGCGACAGATAGCTAAGCTCCCTGAAAACAGACCAAAACTGTCCGTCTGTCTGCGTATTCCTCGTCTGCCTCGAGAATAAATGGGCCTTTAGAAAGAGGAACACACATGGTTTCACTCACCGGGCTCATTGGTCATTGCAGACCAGGTCAGGTACATGGTGTACAGGGTCACCAGGGAGGACTGCAGCAAGCCCGACCTGGGCTGGGACTCCTTCAGACAGAGGACAAACGTCAGCAGCTGAACACATCCGAAATACTGATGTCAACCATTACATGATTTAAGAATTTATCGCTGTATTAAACGGCACAATTAATTCATAATAAATATCCTGACTTTCCATGTGGGTTCATGATTGAACCATGTGATCCGATCAGAAGAGAAAAACAATGGTAAACAACAAGCATGTTTCTGCTTTGTTTTCCTTCCTTGTTTTCATGGGAAAGAGGAAGAGATATTCCCTCCAAACTAACCGATAAATTCCTCCTGGTGGGATTTCTTAGCTTCTAGAAAACACGAGGCAGGTGTGATGGTGGACGACGTCTCAGCAGGACATAAAACAGGAAATCCATCCACCATGTTTCACCTGCTGCAGGACAAGCAGCAGCTTTGTAGTAAAATGTTCAGTAACTGGTCAAAGATGCTGACGTTTATCTAACATATCACTGGCATCAAATGTTCTGCTGTTATTTGTTATAATTCTGTATGACCCTGGTTGGATTTATGGGCCGACACATATGAGGCATCACCACCCTGGTGAAACCCAACACACGGGACGCAGCGACGGCGGCTGTGTCGTCCATCACGCTCTCCGATCGCTTTTCTCCCAAAAATTTGATTGGTTATGATATTGGAAGGAATTTTGGCATTTTTAAAGCAGTCTGTGACAGACAAGACATGAAGGACGAAGAGACAGGAGATTCTGCTGGAAATCTTGTTGTTGACTCTACTGAACCAAAGAGAAAGACAAGCCTGGGTTGTTACAAACTAGGAAACAGCATGATGAATATCATCATCTGATGGCAGACCTCAAGGCCGATCCAGATAAATCCAGGACCTACGTTCGGACAAATTCACCCGGCTGCCTTTTTTTTACTTCTCTACAATCTTTGCATGAAGTATGGGAAAGTCTGGGAAAGTCAGACACAGCTAGAATGATCTGTTCCTCCATGTTGAAAGGCAACGAAGCCCCTCGCTGGTTGGCTGTAGTGCCATGCCATAGCAACAAAAGTTTTCTTGTGTCGCGTCACAAGCCCCGTGTGCACGTCTATGAAAACGAGCGCAACATTTCACATGCTCGAATGTGGCCTCTCGCCTGGCTGAAGGAGGGCAGCGATTTTCACCTCATCATGCAAGTTCCACAGGAAAAGATGGAGGAGGAGCGACGTCGCCTTCGTGTGTCGANCGATGGAGGAGCGACGTCGCCTTCGTGTGTCGAGCCCATTACAGCAACATGACCAGTTCATTTACTGAAGGTTAAATTACACGGATGACGGATAGTTTGTCTGCTCAGAGACAACCGACCGGGGATGGGGTCGATGTCTTTTACTGGTCAGTGTTTGATGGAAGAAAGCGTATTTAATTCTAGATGTGTGGTCTAGTTTTTTTTATTTCCACTGTTCCACTAATATTTATGTGTCAAACTGCAGCTGGAAGTCGAAGCTAGCTGGATGTTTTCCTGCTTTCTAAAGAAATGTTCAAAAGCATTTTTATAATGTAGCTTCCAGAAAGAAGCCTCCCAAGTCCAGGTAGAGGTCCTGGAGCCTTTTCATCTGTTTTCTCTGAGAGAAATCCAGAGATAAAACGTAGGATTTATTTATTCTGCACACAGCAGAGGAGATTTAGATCTACTTTATTATTTTATGTTGGCATCAAAAGATATAAATAAATACAACTGAAAGACCTAGAAGTCTATAAATGTGCTATTACACATTCTAGTGATGGGAAATTAATTAATGCAGAATAATCTGATTATTTCTCTGATAATAATCATAATAACCTATATAATGGTCACATCTCTAGACTGAATTAGAAACTGACTGTAAGAACGTCATTTGCAAAACTTTCCTCACAGGGTCCTGCAGAGACCAGAATCCTGTGTGGAGATGAGGAGAACTGCGCACCTGAATCTGTGGCAGGATGGACATGACGGAGGCGGCGATGCAGAGGAGCATGTTGATGCTGATGAAGACCTTGTTCTCAGTGCAGCCATCAGAGTGGGTGTAGTAGACGTAGAACATGACCAGACACACCAGAGACAGCACGTAGTTCATGGCAGTGACCGACAGCAGAGCTGTAGACAAACAACGAACCGTCGTCACCATGGAGACCTGCCAGCATCTCAGGAAGCTGCTGCAACGTTCCCCTGACCATCACCATACCTGCATACCAGCAGCGAGAGTTTCCCTCCTCCATCTTCTCCACCCAGGACTCGTTCCAGGAATGAGCAAAGTCGATCAGTAAGACCAGCTGGATGAGGATGAAGCAGAACGCTCCGGCCATCCCGACGTAGAACCAGACTGTGGATCAGAGACAGCTCAGGACCAGAGAACAGAGCTACACAGCAACACCTCACAAGCTGGTCTATGTAAAAACGTTGATCATCAAATCTGTCGATGTACAGGACACACGACAGTCTCCGTGTCTGGATTTTAGTTACCCTTGGCGAAAGGTCCCTCTGAGATGAAAAATGATCCAACAGTAATGCCGACAGCTGCAGCAAACTTGAAGAACCAAAACCTTGAAAAAAAAACAGGAACATTTTTACCAAAAGGTTGGGTTCTTCCTCCAGTCACTGCTGAAATGATAAAAAGAAGTTACAATTTAATGAGATTAATCTCAATCCATTGTTAGATTTTGATGATTAACACCTCTATCAACCAATCTGAGTCAGGAGAATCAAGGGCTAGTGCCCAGATTCAGCTTAGCTCCACCAATGAGGATCCAGAAGAAGTGAAGCCAAAGATAGTACAGCACAACCAGCACATAGCATAATGTTCTTTGAATGGTCTTTGAATGGTGGGTGTTGGCGTTCAGGCCAGGTGAACGGCATCCAGGTGAGCAGTGGCTAAAGCTAGCCGTTGGGAACGGCTGCAAACACTAGGCAGAGGGTCTGACAGGGTCAGTGGTAGACGGGAATGGACAGCTGCCGTCACCTTGCTCCCTCAGCCCAGTGCAGGAGGATGGCGATTAACGGGCATTCACTCGTTGAATAGCACAGACTGGCTGCCGTTCCTTGGTCTTCTTGTGGCTTCTTATTTCATTCTGAACAGCCGTACCACCCTGCAACAGTTTGGAGCAGTGGCTCGTGTGCACGCTCCAGCTAGGGTGCACTGCCTGGAGAATCGGAAGTTTGAGGCTGCTGGATGAATGTAGATGCATGTAGTTCCCACCAACGGCTGCTGTGTTCAGACAGGTTTAACTCAGGAAACATGGAAACCAGGATTGAGATGAAGTCTAATCCTGACATTTGTCATGAGAGCGTGCGGAAGAGACGTGGAAGAGACTCACCCGTTGTGCAGCGCTGCTCGGGGGTCCTGGCTGCTCTTTACTTTGACCATGAGCAGAGAGAAGAGCAGGAAGAACATGGCCATCCCAAAACAGACGCGGTACACAGCCTTGTATCCGACCAGAACGTCACAGTTCACATGACCCTCCACACCGGGAATAGAAGAGCCGATTCCCCCCTCACAAAAACCTGGAATCTGAACAAGTAAAACAGAAAGTAGGAAACAGCAGCGTCATGGTTCACAACTTCATGTCGGTGAATTCAAAATGACACATTTCTACTAAAATCTTCAGCACCGTTTCCACCAAGCAGTCCAGCTCAGAACAGTCTGGCTCGGTCTGTGTTGTGTTTCCATAGCAACCATACCCTTTTGTGGTAGACGGGGTATCAGCCACATAGTGATAGATGTATCAGTTGTATAACAGTGTGATGTCATAGCAGTGCAACGCCTTCACTGAATTAAAGGGAGGAAGCAGCCGACCCAGCAGCAAAGGAGAATGGTGGACATCCAGCAGGTTGTCTTCATTCTTCTTGTCATGTGGCATCAAGCAACAAAACAATCTACCATATATTTAAACATGGAGCTGTTCTTACTTTTCTCTTATTGCTAAGTCACACAGGAAGTGATGATTCATTCCACCAATCGGTGGATTGCAGTGTGTCAAGCTCCACTCGGGATTAGTAGGATTGGGACCCCAACGAATGGATCCCAAAAAGTAAAATGGCTGGGATCATATTTTCTGGATAACCTTCCCAGTTTTTCCCTTGGAAAGCTGTCCTGTCCCGTACTGACCAGTCCTGTACCGAGCCATCTCGTACCAACTCATCATGTACTGTGCGTACTGTCTCAAGCCGTCCTGTACCGTACGTGTCATATCGACCCATAACATCCCGTCCCACACAGACCAGTCCCCTACCATACCGGCCCAAGTGGTTCTGTTCTGACCCATCCCATACCGTAGTGACCCAGACCCTTTGATGGAAACGAACTTAGGTTTGGTTTGGTTGAACATCTTCTTATTAGAAGAGATGATCTCTCCAAGTCTTCCCTCAGCTACACTTCCACCGGTGCAACATTTTCCAGCTGCTCCACCAGAGAAAATACACAACCATATGTCCATCTACATGACAATTACAATCAGATATCTGGGAGTAATCAGACTACATTAACAATCAGATCTGATATGCTTACTTCCACATGTGAAAAAAAAAAACATGTTCTACATTGTCCAGTCTATTATCAACTTCTTTCACAGTATGTATGTAGTGATGTAACTTCTTGTTATTTTCTTGGTTGAACGTGGTGTCTGGATACTGAACTTTGTCAGAGTTTCTTCCTAACGATGGTTCATCCAGCATCGTCTCCATCCTGTGTCTTCTTTGAGATCTCTCCACATCAGGTTTGAAGATGTGACAACTAGATGTCTGATGATGAATCATGATTCAGGCAAACGTGTGATATTCCCTCTGTGATGCTGCCATGTGTCGGCTTCCAGTTGCAGAACCCTTGGTGATTTGGCGGCTGATTTAAAGGTTGCTGAGATTTAAATCCTGTTCATTAAGACCATATGTTTGTATTTAATACGTACGAAACTCAGATCAACGAGTCAAAACTGACTAATTATGGTGTAGGAATCATAGTTTTTGCCTGTCTCCTATACCGCATTATATATAGTTTCTGTCAGCCCTTTAGGTGTTTGTGTGTGCGGTTGATGTTAATGCTTCTCAATAACGTTCCAAGAAACTGGATTAAATAAATAAATGCAGCAATCAGTAAATAAGGTCTCCTCACCTTCTTGAGCTGTTCCTCCATCCCCGGCATCAGCATGATGCAGGCCAACCCAACCCCCAGCAGCAGGAAGCAGGCGTAGATGAGGCGGGTCACCGTGGAGTTGTTCCCACTAGGACAGCAGCGACACAGCAGGCAGGGGGCGCTGCCGCACAGACACGGGATCTGGAACACACACCTGGATCAGAACCAGAGTCCTCCAGCATGTTTACACACCTGAACCAGAACCACAAGGTCCTGCAGCCTGTTCACATATATGTGTCTGTGGACATTTGCGGGTTTACTAATGTTTCATTTGACGCCGTGCAGCTGAAATATGAGATGTGTTTACGAACAGCAACAACTCACGTCACCCCGCGATGACATCATGAATGTTTATAGACCGCACGAGCCGCGTTAAAAACACAAGATGCGGGATTCTGGTCGACGTGGTCTGCGTGGACTGTCTGTCTATAATCTGTCTCCAGACTGTCTTCATTCTGTCTCCAGACTGTCTTCATTCTGTCTCCAGACTGTCTTCATTGCGGTGTTCGTTTTGAAACTGCGCAATCATGGCAGCCTCACAAAGAACATCCCTATATAACAAAAACAACAACAGAAACGGCGCGCGCCCCGCTCAGCAAGAATCTACCTACCCAACTGGCCATGGAGCACAGTCCCAAAACGGCTCCCATGATGGATGTTAGTTCTTCTCTACTCCGACCTGACTGCTGATGTTTTCCTAGAAGATGGATGATGTCCTCCCTCCTCCTCCTTCTTCTTCTTCTTCTTCTTCTTCTAACGCTACACTCAGCGGAGCTTCTGCTGCCCCCTACAGGACAAAGTGGTTCCAGTCAGGTTGGAAAATGAAGAATTAACATGATGTTGAGCACGATTGGTAACCGGATCACAACTGATAAATTATCAGTCTTTATCTTTTTATGATTATTTTTATTTAAAAGAATATTAGGACAATATCCATAAAAACAAAATACTTTATTCATTTAAAAACCACAAAAATGAATACATTCAAGACCCCCCAATGATGATATTAGTAATAATATGTCTCAATTAACTAATTAAATGTCATCATCAGTATTTTCCATTATTTCCAGTCTTCTCTTTTCTTCCACTGTTTATTTCTCCAAGCATATTTATGTTTGTCTCATTGTTACATTTTTATATGCATTTCTATTGGTCAATCAACTCTGAGCATGTCACAGGCAATAAGCACAGGAAGGACTATGGCTGCCTGACTCTGCTGCTCATGGCCTCGGCAGAAAGATGGAGGTGTTGTGTGTTAAAAGGAGGGTCGAAGCCCCAGTAGTAACAACTGACTGTCAGCAGGAGAATATACAGAAGCTTTGACACATCATCTTCATCACACGTTTCAGTAGCCTGCACAAACGCCCAGCTAAAGAAGAAGAACCGTGGGATTGGCCCCAAACATTGGCTGAAGGTTTCTTGATCGTTAGCTGAAGGTTCCCCAAACATGAGTTGAAGATTTGCTGAACGTTGGCTGAAGGTCCACGAACACTATTCCTGCAACACTCATGTCACTTAAAAAATGAGATACTGGACATTTTCAGGTGTTGCAAAGTACAACCAGCTGTTCTATGCTTTACACTTTACACTTTGATGCAATCTGTTGGTTTAGTAAGCATTATAACAAATATGATTCATTTTTTTGAAAACATAAATTACAATTAATTGAATTGTAATAAAAATCTTCTCAATTTTTCTTTTGAAAGAGAAGACTCTTGTTGTGACATGATGCTGTACTACTGTAGTATAGCTGAATTAAATGGAACTGAATTGGTAACATTTCAAGATGTGTTGCAGGTGGATCATTTTGTCAAATGAAGCAGTCACAGAATATCTCAGGTTAACTTCAACCATCCTCCCCTCTCCTTCACCCTGCCACAGAAATGTCCTCAGCATGGTATCTGTGTGGATAAATGCAGGAATCTGTAGGATGATCTGTCCAGACTGCAGTAAAACTAATGTTTACGTGTTATCTGACCTCAGAGTAAAGATGAAATAGTTTTGGATCAGTTTTGTTCAGTCAGAGGTTTTCTACTGCAGGTTATATTTTGTATTTTGATTTTGCTGTTTTGACACAGTCAGAATGAAACATGAGAAAGAAAGACTACGTCCAAGAGCAGAAGAAGGTGGGAGTTAATATATTTTTACCAGAGTAGAGGTACAGAAGTCCCAACACATGAGAAATGAACTAAATCTGAGCACATCAGTCAGATGATTAGAAATTAAACGAATCATCTTCTGAGCATATTAAACATTGCTGATTATAAAAGGAACATTTATTTCCACAATGTTTATCTCCTAAAGTCTCTGATCAGCTTCAGTTCAGCCTCAACATTCACTGCATTTGACTAAACCTGAAAGGACAACACAGCCAAATTTATTTCCTGACAGAAATCTGGCTGTCCTGGCTAACTGATCTTCCTTGAGCTCCATCCCAGATCTTCTTATGGTCCTCGGACAGGAAGCTCATCCTCTGACTCAAGTCCCAGACTGGTGAAGGTGACGGAGGGCTCCAGCTCTACAGGACTCAGGGGGCACGGCTCGGTGCCAAGCTGAACTCCTGTGTGTCCAAACTGCTTGTAGACTCGTGGGTCCTGGACCACGTAGGTGGATGAGGAGGAGTACACGAGCAGCCCCAAGATGATGATGAAGAAGGACAGCAGATAGAGTCCAGAGAACTACAACACAGAGATGGTCAGAGTTAAAGATTTTCTACTCGAGATGCTTTTTCTGAATCCAGGGAACTTCAGGGAATCCATCCATCCATCCATCCATCCATCTATCCATCCAGCCATCCATCCATCCATCCATCTATCCATCCATCCATCCATCCAGCCATCCATCCATCCATCCATCTATCCATCCATCCATCCATCCAGCCATCCATCCATCCATCCATCTATCCATCCATCCATCCATCCAGCCATCCATCCATCCATCCATCTATCCATCCATCCATCCATCCAGCCATCCATCCATCCATCCATCTATCCATCCATCCATCCATCCAGCCATCCATCCATCCATCCATCTATCCATCCATCCATCCATCCAGCCATCCATCCATCCATCCATCTATCCATCCATCCATCCATCCAGCCATCCATCCATCCATCCATCTATCCATCCATCCATCCATCCAGCCATCCATCCATCCATCCATCTATCCATCCATCCATCCATCCAGCCATCCATCCATCCATCCATCTATCCATCCATCCATCCATCCAGCCATCCATCCATCCATCCATCTATCCATCCATCCATCCATCCAGCCATCCATCCATCCATCCATCTATCCATCCATCCATCCATCCAGCCATCCATCCATCCATCCATCTATCCATCCATCCATCCATCCAGCCATCCATCCATCCATCCATCTATCCATCCATCCATCCATCCAGCCATCCATCCATCCATCCATCTATCCATCCATCCATCCATCCAGCCATCCATCCATCCATCCATCTATCCATCCATCCATCCATCCAGCCATCCATCCATCCATCCATCTATCCATCCATCCATCCATCCAGCCATCCATCCATCCATCCATCTATCCATCCATCCATCCATCCAGCCATCCATCCATCCATCCATCTATCCATCCATCCATCCATCCATCCATCCATCCATCCATCCATCCATCCATCCATCCATCCATCCATCCATCCATCCATCCATCCATCATGGGGGCAGCAGCCTAACCAGGAACTTCCCTCTCTCCAGCCTCTTCTTCCAGCTTCCCAGGGAGGTGTCCAGAAGGCATTCTAACCAGATGCCCGAGCCTCTTCATCTGGCTCTTCTAGATGTGGAGGAGAAGCAGTTCTCCTCCTGGATGACCGAGGAGAGCCAAGACACCATGAGGAGGAAACTCATTTTAGCCACTTTCTATTAGCAATCTCGTTCTTCCGGTCACTGCCCACAGCTGGTGACCTTAAGTGAGGGTAGGAACGTAGGTCGACCGGTAAATCCAGAGCTTTTCCATTCAGCTCAGCTCATTCTTCACCATGACAGACTGATACAGAATCTGCATCCACCTGCTAATCACCAGTTTCATCCTTCACCCACTCCCGAACAACACTCCTACATACTTGAACTCATCCACTTGGGGCAGGATCTCATTCCCAACCTGGAGGGAACACTCCACCCTTTTTTGGTTGAGGACCGGGGTGAAATGTCCTCTGTTTAATCTCCAGATTGAACGGAAGATGTATCTGTACATATTTATTTCATAAATGAAAGCAAATCACAGTTATAATTACCATAATTTAGCAGACGCTTTTCACCTGTCTGGGAATCGAACTTCGGCCTCCCGCGTGGAAGATGGATGCTCTACCGACTGAGATATCCAGCCATGTGTTCTGATTCCTCTGGAATGTGTTCTGACACTGTGTTGACAGGATCAGCCACCTGCTGCCCTCCTCTGCCTTTCTGACACAAGTAATGCCCACGCTGTGCCCACTAATTACACTAATTATATTTGTCAACATGGTCCATCAGGATCTCTGTCTCTCACCCTGAAAAAAATCCACTTCTTAACTCTTTTACCCTCCTGAGCCATCATGCAAACGATGTGATGAATATATATCATAGGCATCCACCTGACCATTTATAGCCACCGTGTGGGCGTGGGAAGGCGTTCCCTCACATGCGCCCGCTTTAGAGTTGATTCTGATTCATGAACGGAAACAGGTGGAGGACGTGCGTGCGCATGCTTTGATAAATCTAAAAGTAGAAGTGTGCAGTAGACGCCACCTGTAGTTTTCTTCGCTACGCACAGTTTTATAAACCAGGACTTTCTTTGTTTCTAAACTGATGCTCCTACAAATTTCTCCAGTTNGACTTTCTTTGTTTCTTAACTGATGCTCCTACAAATTTCTCCAGTTATTCTCCAACACTTATAAATGCCAAAGCCTTAGTAAAGTTTGATCAGGTATTTATTAGCTGAATACAAAATAAGACAGGATAAATTCACGAGCTGAAACATGTTCTTATCTGCTGTTTACCTTGTAGTTAAAGAGGAGGAGTCCACAGAAGAGGCTGTACAGGTTGGCTGTGAGCAGAGAGAGGCTGACTGAGGTAGCGCTGGTCCTCTTCATCACCATGGGCATGAAGCTGTACATGCCGAACATGAAGGCGCTGAAGCCAACGTAAAGAAGACCTGCAGATAAACACATTATTTACACCGTTTCTCAGTGGAAAGTCACACACACCCTCTTTGTTTGTGATGTTTGTGGATTATTCAGGAGGAAGAACATGAAACTCCCATAGATATGTTAGGTCATGTAGACGTTTATCAGTCCCAACAGAGACATGGTTCATGTTTCACTGTAAATGAATAATTATTAGTTATCGGTCGCAGCAAACAGTCAGAAGAAACTACTAATGAAACCAAAGAATAAGAGCCTCCATGTTGTTCACATGAACTTCACATCCTCATTCACAGAGCCAAGGATGTATGGATG
>CM047996.1:4050543-4060745 GCA_026261665.1 Melanotaenia duboulayi | reverse complement strand
TCCACTGCAATTTTAGCAATCCACCCTTGCATCCCCACAAACCCACAGGTTGGGGGAGCTGTAGCCCAGTGGTTACAGAGGTGGACTTGGATCTGACGAACCTGGGTTCAAGTCATAAAACAATATTTTCATACTAAAGAAAAACTGACTTCTGACGTAAACAGGGAGAAATAACGCATATTTTTTGGTTTTCATACAGGGTGTCAAATCTTTTGAACTGCTTAAAATTTTAATTGAGATTTTAATAATTTCTTGAGAGAAAAACAATCCAAAAGCTTCTAAAAAAAGTGACCCAGTCACTTCAAACCAAAGCTGAATAGAAGCAGATGACGATCCAAACCAGACACAACTCTTCCTGACTTTCTTAAAGCTGAGTCACAGTCACGTGATTGACTACTTTGTGGAATTAAAAAAATTGGCAGAACGCTTTAAATTTTTAAAAAAATGAAGCAAACTGTTCAGAATGAGTTGAACTATCACCCTGAAAACCAGGTAATAACCATTACTGTGGAATGTGTATGAAGAGACCTGCCATCGTTTGTTATGGCGTTCATGCTTTAGCTGCCATGTTGAAAGTGTTCATGTTGGTTAAAAGAAATATGTTCTTACACTCATATCTCAATAAGTATTTTTAGTAGGAATGTGGCGCTGGCACAGGGCAGTGTGTGTGTGTATGGGAAAAAGGGGGATAGGGGGCCTGTGCCCCAGTAGAGATTNGGGGGGATATGTGATAGGGGGCCTGTGCCCCAGTAGAGATTTATGCCTAGCAACGCCCCTGTCGCCATCCTATCACCAGGCGCAGAGACTGTAGAAATGAACTCGGGGAGAATCACTTACTTACACTCACTTACGCATACACACAAGCACACATGCACACACAATCACTGACACACACCCCCTTCATGATTCACTGCCTTCGTTGGACAATCCCCCCCCCTTCTACTCCCAGGCGCCAGGTTGGATGGATGCGCTCCTCAGCTGCCTCCACACTGGCTGTGGACGTAGCCACACCCCGCCTACCATGAACATGTGCTTTTGTGTGCTGAGGTTTTTTTTGTTGTTGTTGTTGTTTTGTATTTGTACATGGCACCTCTATTTTGCCCCTCACCCATTCTCTCTCCCTCATGCTATCTTTTCCATCTGCGAAAATGGTGTGCTGCTCGGCGGCTGCTGCTTCAGTCTGCCTCATCCTGTTTATGTTTATNTTCAGTCCGCCTCATCCTGTTTATGTTTATATGTTGTTGTTGTCTACTCTTGGATGAGTTTATACCGGAAAGAAAAATTGTTGCACCTGTTGCAATAACAATAAAGTTTCATTCATTATTCATGTGTGCCTGTTATATTTCTACTTTCTTATGTATGTGTTCTTAAGCTGAGATTCCTCAGAGATTCGTTATGCTTGCATAATGACAATAAAGATCTTGAATCTTAAATTTTACATTGAATCAGACGTTGAAATTTGAGAATGAGGAAGAAATGGTTGTTGGTCTGAGTATTTACTGGGATTGTCAGACACAACCATCTCTAGAGTTTACAGAGAATGGTCTAAAGAAGAAAAGATATCCAGTAAGCAGCAGTTGTCTGGACCAGAATGTCTTGTTGATGTCAGAGTTTTACAGAATACTGGAATATTTCTACGATACCAGGTTGGACCTGGTGGAGAGAGAGAGGCAGCTAGATGGCCAGGTGGAGGGTTAGGGGTTAGGAAAGACCTCAACAAGGAGAGAAAAGGGGACAAACTGAGAGAGGTTCGGGAGACTGAAGCAGGGGACATTATAAAACCTTCTTTCTTAGGGCCCTTCTCTTTTCTGTCTTCTCCACCAAAACCAATCCAGGAAGATTATTATTCCTGGTACTGATGGAACTGATGGATTCCTGGGTCTGACGGAGGTTTTCCTCTCCACTGCCTCCTCATGAAGCTCAGGATGGAAGATTGAATCAAAGAGAAGATTTGATTCAATCCACTTCTTTAGCTAGTCATTATTTCATGAATTGGTTTATATGAACACGGTTAACTGGACTAATGTGAATATGATGCGTTTGTTTTAATTTAATTATAATTAGACTACAATGAGCTGAATGAACTGTCCCTGTAAAAATATGATGTAATTTTGTTGTGAAATGATGTATAAATAAAGTTACTGTCCTTGTCTCCACACCAGATTAATGTCTTATGATGATACCTGATGACCAGAGGAAGAACTGATCTGACTGGTCTCAGGTTTGGGTCTGCTTCAGAAAGACCACAGAGAACACTGGCCGCCATGTTGGGAACCCACCATGGACACATCTGACCCTCTATCATATAAACTCTCTAGTCCTGCTGGATTCACATGGTGGCTTTTTATTGTGTCTTTTCCAGTTATTGACTGATCATTGTTGTAGTTTAGTTTAAATGGATGATTTCTAAACCTGCTGGACAATGAACGCAGTGACCACATCAGTTTTTCCATTTGATCATTTTTATTTTTTTATTTTAATTTCCCCCAAAAAGAGACAAAGCGGTTTCTTTGAACTGAAGATAAACTGATCTGATCAATAACTCTGATTCAGCAGCCAGATCAAGTCCTTCGGACTTCCAGGATGGGGCGGTGCCATGCTCCGTCTGTGGTACGACGGCAAAAACTCGGATCGGATCCTTGACTCTAATAAATCAGATTTTCTTCATTTTTACATCTTGGATGTTTCGCTGTCTGAATGTCAGTGAAACTTTGGTTTAGGGTTGTGAGATAACGTGAACAAGATGTTGGCATGATCATCAGATGATTTCTAGACTTCCTGGAAGCAGAAATGTCTTTTCTCGAGGACGACGGGAGGAAACGGTGCATGTCTTTATTTCACACCTAGCAGTAAACGGAAAAATGAAACACCACAAGAACACGAGTGGCAGCTGGAGGAAACAGGGACAAACATCACATATTTACACATCATTAAAAGTCGTCCCGAAGATACACTCGTCTTCTGTTCCCAGGACGTCTCATGAGGACGGACACATTGCTTCTTTGTTCTGCTGAGAGGGAACAAAAAGACAGACGTTCCTCTCAACCGTTTTTTTCTGGGTTCCACAAGTACTGCATTGTGGCTGCGGGCACTGAGCCACCATCATTCCTACGTCTCTGAGCTGTCCAAGTGTTGTCCAGGAGACAGATTTGGGGAGGGGTAGCTCTGAGGGACACAGTGAGACAACATCTGTCCAGGCTCTCAGGACTGAATGCCGCCTGTCTTTCCCCCGAGGCTGGTGACCCGAGCTGGACGTCACTGTCCGAGGCGCTGCTGACAGGCGCTGTATCGCTGCAGGGCACTCAGCAGGTCCTCGTAGGAGACGTCTCTGTGGGACGGTAGGGTGCTGAAGACATACAGAAAGACAGGACATTTCAACATAGAGAGAGACAACACTGCCCCCTGCTGCCCATGGTTCAGGTTACAGTTCAGCTCCACCTGATCAGGATGACGAACCCTCTGCTGTGTCGGCATCGAACCCGTGTGCTGTTTAACAGTGGGCTCTACCTCCCTGTTCTAAGATGAATCAGAGGTGGATCAACCTGGACCTCCATTCCTCCTCTGAACCAGGACACGGAGAACAACAAAGCAGAACCGGCTGACCAAAACCATCAAAAGCATTTTGATTTATTCTTATAGTCGAATTAAAATCAAGGAAGAAAATCAAGAAGCAGAAAACGTCTGTTTTTAAGCTGCATGACAAAGTATTAAATAAATAAATAAGACAAGCATTTCTGGATTACAAAAACTGACCAAGGTCCAGTTCAAAAAGACCAGTTCCAAACTGGAACTGGAACAGACCCACAGCTGTTAACATCTTCATGGGGGGAGAATTAAATAAATCCTGTTAGAGTATCATGATGAAATAACTTAGATATCTGTCGGCCAGATGAGGACGGTTCCATCTCTGGAATAAAGACTTCTTCTCCAGGGTGAAGCCTGGCTCAACGTACCCCTCCCTCCCTACTTTGAAAACCTCTCCAGGGAAGCGTCCAGGGCCATTCTAACCAGATGCCCGAGACGCATCACCTGGCTCCTCTGGATGTGGAGGAGCAGCACTTCTACTCTGATCCCCTCCTGGATGACCAAACGTCTCTCCCTATCTCTCACGGAGGGTCCAGACACCACGAGGAGGAAACTCATTTCAGTCGCTTGTACTCGTGATCTCGTGTTTTTATAGTCACTACCCACAGCTGGTGACCATAGGTGAGGGTAGAAGCTTTGATCGGTTTGTAAACTGATCAGTTATCTTTAACTGACGGTCCACAGGAAAATTTAACAAAATGTTCACCAGGTTCCTTCTGTAGGATATTCCTCATCATCTGGATTAAACTGGATTTTCCAACTAAAAGCGCCTGAATAAAGTCAGAGGACAGCAGCTTACATGAACTCCGTGAGTCTGATGTGCCACGGCAGGAAACCCAAGGTGCTGTTGATCGGACCAAACTTCACCACCAGCTCTGGGTCTGGAATATTCTTTGACTCTGGAAGATGGAAGAAGACAGTCAGCAGGTCATCATCCGTCCACATGGTGTCCAGATGAAACCAGAACTGGAATGATAGTTAAAAAAGCTGGTACCTCTGAGGAGGATGTCCAGCATGGACACACTGATGTCTCTGGAGCTCCTCTGCTTGCTCTCCACAGAGTGGCAGAGCTTTCTGGCTGCCTGGACAATGCTCTGCTTCCCGTCCTCTGGGGACAGCACCTTCACTGTAGACCTGCTGGACACAACTAACACACATGCACACAGTCATGTAACACTAGCCAAGACTGGACATTTTGTACCATCATCCCAGTGAAGCTGCTGAGAGGATAGACCAACTAAAGCTCTGATGACCTCCTCCGGGTCATATCATAGTTTTTCTGCTAACAGCTGGAGGTGATGATGAGTGGGTTTCCTGGGTTTCCTGATGACTGGTTTTAGTTTCCATCCTTTTCACATTTCTGTTTTCTTGTAGTTCCATCAGACGACTTAGAAACGTGGAACGTGGAATCAGAAGACCAACCAAAGACTGGACCTAGATTGACCAACCCACCAGAACTGTGAAATCCCGATGCATCTGCAGCTGTTGACCACTATCGGGTTTCTGGCAACCGGCGTCTCCAGCAGGAATTAGCCGACAAGTAAGCTGATATGTGTTTGATATGATCATCATCCATCCTTAGGTGTGGGATATCTTTGCCATCCCTGAGCCCAATAATACCAGCCGTTTAGGAGGGTGTTATTAAATACATGCATTAAGGTTCCTACACTGTGGGACAACAGGCCAACATCAAAATTTTCAGCAATGTCCGGTTTCCTAAATGTAATCAGCACGACCGACTGCACTCACAGTGCCGTAAGGGCTCCGAGTGAGAAAGAATTTATGTGAAGCTTAAAAGTTATTTGTGATTAAAACATGATTGTTACAGATGTGGTGGCCCAATGGCCTGGGTCAACGTTCATCCTGACACACAGCAGTGTAGGGGATAGACTGCAGCAGGCGCTGTGCATGATGGCTGGCAACACATTGTACTAACAATAAAAACCTGATTCATAGTAATTATTTGGTATAACATGCAGGTGACATTGGCTACGCCCTGTGATGCTGGCATTGTTTGTGTCTCTGCGTTTGCAGGACAGGCCATCAGCACTCGGCCACTTCCAGGCGCACCATGCGCCCGGGGCACACTTGTGATCGGGTAGGCCATCCCTGCAGCCTATCATATATGTGTGTTTCCACTGCTGTGACCCACAAATAAAATATGTTTGTGCAAGCCTCCACCTCACCAGCAAGCACCGCAACTTCAGTCTCTATGAAATTGTGTTTTCTTGTCTTCTCGATTGCCAGGATTAAGCCTAAAACGCCACAGATCAGCTGGCTTACTTATAAACATAAGGTAGTTTGCATGACCATTTATGGGAGAATGTGGGTGTGTAGGGGTGGGATATAAGCCTATTTCACTGGCGTAATCTTTCAGGAAGAGTGATTTATGAAGGGGAAACTGCTTCCACATTTTTTTTTGGCGCAAACTTTTCTTTTGGGCGCACGTACACTTTTTGTAGGGATCCTATGCACAGTTTTATAAATGAGGCCCTAGGTCTTACTGTAGTGCTGCTGATCCTCTCTGCCGTTGCTCAGTAACTCTACATTGTATTTGGACCCGTCTGGACCAAAGAGGTTCTGCTGTTGTCTCAGTATCTCCTCCTGGAGACGGGAGCTGTTCTTCTGAAACATACCTGTGGGAGAAAGAAGAAATTCAAACACACCAAGTGGAGCACAGATGTGTTTGATGTATAGGCAGAACCTGTCAAAACCTTCAGAACCAGCGCACATAGAAAGTATCTAGGTTTCTCTTCAGATATCCCAATGAAAACTGCAGTTTCACACCTTCAGGGTCTCCATTAGCAGACTGAACGTCTGCAGATAGTTTTCACCTGAAACTGCATGTTGGTACCGGTTCTGCGGACTGAAGCGAAAACACTTTCATCCTTAGCTGGACGGCGTTAGTGGAGATGTTTACTAGACAAACTGCAAAATGTGTTGACACGTGTTTCCAGTGGCGCGCGGTGGGCTGCCTGACATCAAACATGCATGAGGAGAGCAACACTGGAGGCACGTAAGAACACAAGACTAGAGCATCAGTGTCCCAGTTCTTCATCCCCCATCACCTCCTGAGACTGATCCTGTGTGGGACATCATGTCGTGATTGATCCATGTCCAGAATTTAGGAGGATGAGTTTTAAAGTAGCAATAACTAAGTTGTGTACATATGGTATTATTTATATATTTTGCGTCTGTATGTTAAACAGGGATGCATGTTATTACANCGCAATAACTAAGTTGTGTATATATGGTATTTTGCTTCTGTATGTTAAACAGGGATGCATGTCATTACAGCTTTATGGAGCCTAATTAACTGTCCTTTATATGCAGTAATGTTGCACAATAGTGTCCTAGAGTGTTTTGAATAAGTTAACATACAACATACTATGACTTAGGGTGTCACATCTACCCAAAAACTTGTTCATGGCATGAAGAGGTAGGGCCCCCAAAACGTATTCTGCTTAGGACCCACTGAAGTCTAGAGCCAGCTATGTATAAAAGTACCAAACTGGTTTTAGCTTTAAGCTGGGATCAGAAACATTTCTGTCTTGAAACCGGGTCACACTGAGGTTCAATCTGGACCCAAATCCGAACCATCAGAATGTCAACAGAACCAATGTTAAGTTTTCTGTTTCTAGGGAACACGCGGGTCTAAAACGTGGAGAGTAACGTGATCCGAACCGTGGTAAAACCTGATAAAAGACCCGGGTCAGAACTGTTCGTGTTAAGCTAGTGGAGAGCCTTACCGTAGTGGTCGTACACACTGACATAGGACACCCCAAGGGCCATACACCACACCACCAGGTTCGCTATGTCCGTATAACTTGGCTCCTCCTCCGCCACCAACAGGCTGATGTGGACCGGCAGCTTCTCCAGAGACTTCCCGTCAGACAGCCACCGTGAGCGGCGACCGTCATTGCGCTTCAACGGGTTCTCATCAGCGTCCATGGGGGGATTTAACTTCTTCTGGTAGTCCGGGAACCCCGACACGGCGACCGGCAGCAGCAGCAGGGCCACTGCCCGCTCCCACACCCGGCCCCTCCAGCTCCGGAGACGGACACGGAGCCAAGAGACCACCGCTCTCTTAACTCGGACCAAAGCCAGCAGGAGCCGCCATAACAAGCCGTATAGCAGCGCCATCAACACCGCTGCTTCTTCCCGGTGAAGTCGTGTCTAATATGGGCAAAACAGTCGGAGCAGGAGCGGTTACACCGATCTACATCAGCTCCGCCGGCAGGTGTATATGCCCGCCGCCATTGCCTGACAACCCCTGACCTGTGAACGCAGTGCGGACGTCAGCGCGCACTCTGATTCACGGAGCCCGCCGATTGGCCAAAATAATGGTGACGCAGCACTCCTGTAACTCCTCCTTAAATATGCGAGATCATGTGACTGAAATTAGGCCCGGTGGCTGCAGAACGTTTCCGGTAACAAATCACCACAAACTGTGTCAGCATTGGCTGACACAACATTTATCCTCTTAGAAAAGTCTGTTCCTGTGTTCTGCTGCAGTTCCTTTCTTCCTGCAGATGATGGAACTGCAGATACGTCCTTAACTGGAAATGCTTACCCATAAAAGCCCCAGTACAGTCCGCCATGAAGTTTTCAGGGGAAACTGACCTATAATTTTATTTTACTTTATTTTATTTTAATTGAATGAATGTGTAGGCTATTAAAATACACTTTGCCTTACAGGTTATTATCTTGTCATTTTTTCCTAACTCATTAGCGGCCGTTGGTCCTCCTGTAGTTTCTATCATCAAACTGATCAACATGTGGTGTTGTTCACTGTGTTAATGATCATTTTGTTTATTCTGGGTCTGCTGCTGGTTCATTCTCTACTCCTGATTCTTTGGATTCAGATTTTTTTGTTAATTCTAAGAAAAAAATTAAAGACAGTGTGGTTTTAGATCTATCTCTAGAGATGAGGTTGGAAGGCCATTGGTCCGGAGAATTTGGATCCTTGATCGTAATTCCTATATTTTAAATATACCTCCAAACTCTGTCTCTGAAATCTGGAAAGAGGTCTACATTATTCCTTTGTTGAGGAGCGGGGAACCCTCAGATTTGAACAATTTCCATCCAAATTTTCTATCCTCAAGTAAATTCTCAGCTTGGGGACTTTTTTTAGTAGTTAATAATTTACTGCGTAATTCAGCTCTGTCCACTGCACCATAAGAGCAGCTACACCTGTCCTGAAGGATGTCAACGCTGTGGACAGGAGGGAGGACTGTGTAGACCTGTCCCAGGTCCCGTATTCTGCTGTTAGCTGGTGTGAAAGCTGGGGGTTTGGATGATGGTGGACTGGACTGGTTCAGGAACCACATGCAGACAGAATTCACAGTGTTTAGGTTGATGGAGTGAAATCAAACACTATGAATATTTCTGAGTCCCATGTGAAGGACCAAGCTGGTGAAGGACAAGGACACAGTTGGTTTTAAAAAGGAACGGGTTTATTTACCCCCCCAAAAAATACCCACAAAACAATTTTGGGCCCTTAAAAGAGGTCAAATAAACAAAACTAAACTAAGGTATAAAAATAATTCAGAAAACTTTAAACTAACTGTTTAACATGTAACTCAAAAGAAACCAACCACATGAAAAAAAGGGCATTTAAATCCTGGCTGATCAGACCAGCCGAACACACGAGGGGTTAACAAATACTAACACAAACAATGAGACAAAACTTAAACAGTTAGTTCACTTATTACTAAACAAAATAAATCAACAAAAATGAAACGAGAAATCAAACTAATCTAAATCCAAATATTTAAAGACATGGAGGCAACTGATCTCCCCTCTGGAAGGAGCTGGCTTGGTCTTCATGACACTTCCTGTTCCTTGGCTTCTACCAGACGAGCTCATTTCTGACCCCAAGCGTTCATAAGGCTCCCCCAGCACCATTAAAAGAAAAGAATATATGTTAAATACAGAGAACTTTAACAGAATTGAAAATACAGTGGTTCTCTAATGTGCGTGCTAACTAAAGAGAACTAAAGCATTTCAACCTGATTTAAACCAGATATATATAAACAAAATTGTGTTAAATCTAACTAACCAAAGTGTGTTGGTATAGTGGGGTTTACCATCTTTAAATGTGTGGCTGTAAGTACGGCCATCACATCCCGCTTGTTTTGGCCCTTCTTTGATTTTCCACTTTTACTAATAATATTGGGCTTGACATGCACACAGTTAAAGTGCACACGTTACCACATCCGCTGCAGGTTTCTCTGTGTATCCGATACCTGCTTGTCAATGAAAGAAAACCTAATTCATGGTCTTTTCTATCCTGTTACCTTGATTGACTGAATTATTTAGAAGTTTATTTTGAATTATACTTATATAAACTTACATAAACATCATTTATTGTCCCCTGGAGAAAATTTGTTTTGGGTAAAAGTGCAAGGGGGGCTGCACTATTGCCACCATCATCCAGTTCCACAGGTTACCAAAACCAGATAAAACCTGGCCAGTCAGATGTTGAGAACTGACTTCAACTTAGTATTCTAAACATCTGCCTCCTTTCTCTCACCAGAAAGCAATGCCACCACTTCATGTAATTTTACCCGGAAAGTCAAGAGTCACATGCAGATGCCGCATCACTGCAGACGCCG
>CM047996.1:3990984-4006461 GCA_026261665.1 Melanotaenia duboulayi | reverse complement strand
AGACACACCTCTTTTGATTCATTTTCAAAACTCCTTCTGTTTCTCAGCGTGTGTCTACCCTTCACCGAGAGGCATGGGTAACCCCTTGAACCCCACTCGTGATAGGGATTGCAATTATTTCCCATGAACGAGAAATTCCCAGTCAGCGCGGGTCATAAGCTCGCCTTGATTAAGTCCCTGCCCTTTGTGCACAAAGCCCCTCGCTACTACTGATTGGATGGTGTAGTGAGGTCCTCGGATGGGCCCCGCCGGAGTCGGTCACGGCCCTGGCGGAGCGTCGAGAAGACAATCAAACTTGACTATCTAGAGGATGTAAAAGTCGTAACAAGGTTTTCGTAGGTGAACCTGCGGAAGGATCATTAACGGTCAAGCGCCCCGCGCAGGGCCTCTCCAACCAGCCGAACCCGCCGAGGGGGCGGACACCGGCTCTCTCCCAAAGAGCCCCAGGGCCCCTCTCCGAGGCTCTGCGGCAGAAGGACCGGCGTGACAGGATGGAGGGGTGCGTGCCCGAGCGCTCCTGCGGGCGGAAGAGGACTCCCTCCGGGGTCCCCCTCTCTCCGCCCCAGTGCCCTCGGGTCCTGTCGCGTCTCCCCTACCTCCTCCAACCCTTCCCCGCTGCCAACTCCACCCTGGTCCGAGCCCCGGCCAGCCCGTCGGACTCCCGGATCGGCCCCCTCTCCGGCACCGACCCCTCGCCCTGCAGTGCGCTCCTGCGTCCGGCGGAGACCCGGTCGGGGCTCTGCACTCGGAACCTCTCGCCTCAGCGCGGCACGCGACGGTCTCGCCCTGGCCGTCCCGCCGCGTGCCTCTGGGTACCCAACTTTGCCCAACAGTGCAGCGCGTTGGGTCTGCCGTTGGCGCGGCCCCCTCCAAGCGTCCGCTCCGTCCGACCCACCCTCTCTCCCTCCTTCCCCGGCTCCAGGGAAGGGGCACCACTCCTGTCGAGCCTCTGGCATGAATCGGGCGCGGTTGCCGGTGGACCCTCCAGTCTCCGAGCTGACCGCGTTACGCGTGCGAACCACAGGGAAACCTCGGCGAGAGCGGACCGCCCTTAGCAGGGGACTGTGGGGCGCCGGACAGCTGCGGCACGCGGCGGGGGTTAGGGGGGGTGACTTCCCCAACCCCTTTACCCACTTCAAATACGACCTCAGATCAGACGAGACGACCCGCTGAATTTAAGCATATTACTAAGCGGAGGACGAGAAACTAACAAGGATTCCCTCAGTAGCGGCGAGCGAAGAGGGAAGAGCCTAGCGCCGAATCCCCGTCCGACTGGCGGGTGCGGGAAATGTGGCGTACAGAAGACCGCTCGCCCGGTGTCGGTCGTGGGCCATCCTTCTGATGGAGGCTTAGCCCATGGATGGTGTGTCGCGCTGGGGCCCGGTCTTCTCGGAGTCGGGTTGTTTGGGAATGCAGCCCAAAGCGGGTGGTAAACTCCATCTAAGGCTAAATACCGGCACGAGACCAATAGCCGACAAGTAACTTAAGGGAAAGTTGAAAAGAACTTTGAAGAGAGAGTTTAAGAGGGCGTGAAACTGTTAAGAGGTAAACGGGTGGGGTCCGCGCAGTCCGCCCGGGGGATTCAACCCGACGGGTCATGGATGGCCGCCCGGTGCGGGAGGATCCTCGCCGCTTCTCCTCTCGGGGGGCAGGCAGCGGAGACCTCTCCCCGGCGCTGGCTGGCCTTCGCCAAGCGCATTTCCCCGCGGCGGTGCGCAGCGACCAGCTCCGCGTCAGCCAGGAAGGGCTCGGGGACTCTGGTTGTCCTCCAGCCACCTGGGTGTGGGCCTCCAGCTGCAGCAGGCTGGCTGGGGAGGAGTGGGACTGGGGGTCGGGAGGTCCTCCAGCAGGCCGGGTGTTGGATGTCTGCTGGAGGTCATGCTGGCCTCCAGCTGCAGCAGGCAGGCTGGGGAGGAGTGTGACTTGGGCCCTGGATGTCCTCCAGAGGAGCTTTGAAAATGAATCAAAAAGGGTGTGTCTTGTTTGTGTGTCTTAGTAGAATATTTTAGATGAGGTTTGGGGCCCCTCGGTCTCATAATGTGGAAGCTATTGAAGAAATATTGATATTTTTACTGTAAAAAAATTGTAAAAAACAGAAGGAGGTTTGAAAATGAATCAAAAGGGGTGTGTCTTATTTGTCTCTTCTTGTGCTATAATACAGGTCAGGAATTGCGTGTTTTGGTCGCGTGAAACGGAAGCTATTTAACACGAAATGATGAATGTCTGTCGAATATCCAACCTAAAACCAACTTCACCGCGGTCTTTTAACTGAATAAATTCAGACACGTTCTTCCTTTTAAAAAGATGCTCCACCAGCATCAAGCAGCAACGTGCCAGATTGTCAGGAAAGATCCAGAAAACTGACAAACATTCATTAAAATGAAGCAACGACGATCAAACTCTGGAATCTGACTCCAGTTTCTGGTTTAGTAAAAGGCTGGGATCTTTTTTTCATATGTAGTGTGTATACAGTCAGAGAAAAGAAACTTAGACTCTTCTAGACATTTGTTTTATTTGTCCAGACACACCGACGTAAAACCCTGTAAAAGTCTTCCTTTACATTTACAACCAACAAATCTCTGTTTTACTCATGAACCATGTATAGCTACAGACAACAAACCCATAAAACTTACACAAAAAACATCATCCAGTTAATGTTTATTTAATCTAGTTTAATGTATAAAAATACCATCTTTTACTTAAATAGCATCATAATGCAAACAATATTGTGTTAAATAAATCACAGATGAATAAAGAAACCCAAACTCTGCACAGCCGTTTTTTTTCCAAAAGCCAACATTCCTGGAATAATAAGATCCAGCTGCCGGCTTGACGATGCAGCCTTTCCATCCTGATACAGGCTCCGTTAGGAAGTGATCAGAACGCCGCATTCCTGCTTTTTCCTGACGAACCTCCATAACCAAACCATAAAAGCTGCTTTTGCAGATTTCACGCCTCTGCACGCAGACAAGTCGGCTTGGAGCTCATAAACGCTCCGTTCTTGCTCAAATAAAACCGGCTCCAAACCAGACCAGAGAAACTAGAGAAAATTCCTCCACCTCACCGGAGCTGCTGGAAAAGCACAGGTTGTCTAAAACGTCTAGACCAGAGCCTGTTTGATATGGGAGGAAAGACGTGAAACTGGTGCTCCTCCTGAAGTTAATCTGACTTTTGACCCCGGGAGGCGTTACATTCCTCAGTGGTAAACATGAGGGAGGAAGACTCGAAGCCAAAAACAACCCCTGACTATTTTATCACACTGAAGGCAGGACTGCGGGACCTTTCCTAAAATAACCTACTCCCCGTTTTTTATGGATCTGTTCACAAATAGTGTGTTTACTCCGTTAAGTTTGACTTTTTAAAACATATTTTGACAGAACAAATGACTAAAAATTGTTCCATGGAGGACAGATCAGGACGAAAAAAGCATTCACATCTCAAACTGCACTAAGTCTGAGCGAATCCAAAGAAAGAAGCAGAAAGAGGTGAACGGATTCCCCAGAAAGGATCCATGGCCCCGTCCCAGAACTGGCCAACGACGTGAGGAGGAGCAGAGTTCCTGGATGTGCAGGACCACCTGAATGATGTGTGTTAACCAAAATGTGTGTTAATCAAAATGTGTGGTAATCAAAATGTGCACCTCAGTTTGTGACATTGAAGTTTGGGTGATGATGATGATGATGATGATGCAACCCGAGTCTGCATCGAGTCAAATACAAAGTTTTGGAAATACAGCTGATGTCAAGATGAAGCTAAAATCCATTAAAGCCTTTACAGATAAACTTAATCTGACTTATCTAAACTGCTGAATGCACGTGCTCAAAGTTTAAGAGTTTTTTTTTTAAAACAGGATGTTTACTACAGATTATTAAAAAAACACATGAATGGAGCACTACATGTTCTGGTTCCTCTTCACATTTCGACATTATCAGACCAAGACAACGCCTAACACACGACTAGTTAATGGTGTAACTACCAATACCAGCAGGTTTGCTTTAAATTCTGCAGAAACGTCTTTCATGACATAATATCACATCCCTAAAAGGTTTAGTGTTGGTGCCTAAATAGGCTTAAATGTTTTTCAATAGTTTAGTCGTTGGCATCTCCAGATGTGTTTATTGCTCTAATAGTTATTTTGTGATCTGTGAGTTAATAATTTCTTCTATTTTATTTTGTAGCCTACCATCGATGATCTCAAAAGTAAACGATACTTTTTCATTTTCAGAATGTGGAGGGATGAATTATGTCAATAAAATGTTCTAAACTTAGATCATTCACGTTTAGCACCTCTGACAATTTGTTTAGAGAAAATAAACTACAGAAACTAGAGATTTTCTGTTTCTTCCTGTGAGAATTTGTTATTTCCCGGAGGGGAAAAAAAGATTTAGTCCTCTCTTTTTAATCTGCGTTGCGTTAAAGAGAGAGAGAGAGAAAAAATCTCCCTTCACCTTCACTGACAAGGAAATGTATTTACATGAATTTGATGTTTACATAAAGTTAGAAATAAATATTTGTCAGGTCTCAGTGGGTCTTCCCTCCCTCCGCTCCTCAAACCTTGAAGATGCTGCCTTCACTGACCAAACTTTTAATCCCCGCCGAGTTTATTTTTAATCATAAAAAAGTCGCACTTTCTGCGCCAGAAACCTGCTTCGTTTAAATAAACGTGTTAGCAAAACTTCTCCCTCCTATAGGGACAGAAATATCAGTAGTCGAAGGTATAGATGATCCACATCCCCGCACAGAAGCAGCCTTGTTCCTGTCCACCATGAAAAGCCTCCGCGAAGCAGCGAGGACAAAAGCCGCTTTACTGTACCTGTCAGAAGCAGTGCTGGTTACTCCGAATCCCGGTCCTTCCAGACCGCATCTTCCTCGCTTACAGACTTTACAAAGATAAAAAAAAAATCTGCTGGGATTTTCTTTAACGTTCAGAAACGAAACAAAGTTGGAGCGAGAAGGAGCGGAGGCAGCGACATGATCCTTCAGAATGAGGAGGGGCTGCAGGGGAGAGGAGCTTAAAGGGGACCTGATGAACCAGCTCTCCTCCCCCTTAGCTCTGAAAACCTCCAGACTGGACCTCACACTGGACTGAGAAGGCTGGTTCAGCAGCATCTACTGGACATCCCAAGGAGGCCATGGCAGCTTTCACACATTCATCATCATCATCATCATCATGTTTGCATGCACGGTTCCATTCGTGGCCAAGACGCGTGGTTCCTCGTGGTGCGTGTCTATAACGCTGAGCCCAAAGCATCACAGAGCTCCGAGAACACAGCACATGGCAGTCGGAACTGGTTCATGGTCCATGCAGCAAGACTTGCTGGTCTAAAAAAACCCGCTCACTCCGGAGTCTCGCGCCATCTAGTCCATCAGTGCCAGATAAACCTTGTACGTCTTTACGCACTGGGGAGCCTTTTTATACCAAACCATAAATTTTCTGAATAGCTGCAGGTGGAGGGAATATCCTGACTGACGAGCACGTTTCCAACCACGTTATTTTAATGGTAATTATTATTAACCTGTCTGTATTAAGACTGTCGCCTTATTTAGCCTGAATGGATTTTATAACAAGTTTTGTTTCACAAACTCATTTTACTGGTTGAGGTTCTAATTAATAACATACATCTCCCCTTCTCTTGTAAATCCTGATCTTTGTTTTCTGAGCTGCACTCTTAAAAGTATGAAATGTGCCTTAATATTTAACCCAATATAAAGGTAATATTTAATTGTGCACAAATGTCTCACATTTCAGATTTCCTTGATTTGATTATGTTCCGTTGGTGTTGCAGTTTCCCGTTTCTTCAGATTTTGTGTTTACGCCAGGGTTAAGGTCCGTTTATGCTTCCTTAAGTAAAGAGACATCCTTTCAAACTTCGTACGTTGTCGTCCTCATACTTCCATGCATCTTTTGTGTTGCCATAATTGTTAATTCAGTTCCTCCACTATAGACAGTGCTGGGTTCAGAGTTTACTCCTGCGACTGCGTTTCAGACACCGTTTAACAGCAGCATTGCACCGGTCTAAAGTTGTTTTCAACCACCAACACCCTGAAACACTCACATCATTCTTCTTCTGCTTTTATGTTATCTTCTGAAACCGTCCGTTCATCTGCGTTTCTGTCTTCTGCGTCAACCATAAATGGGCCTAGGAGTGTGGAGGTCAGGACATTCTCCCGCCAAGTTTTGTTTTTACAAATCCAAACATTTGACTATAATTGGCGTATGCCGGTTTTTGTAGTACGCCAGCTTTATAAATGAGATCCTGGGCTCCACATCACTCTGCTGGTTGTTGTCTAATGCTTGCCGGCACTTGATTCCATGACCCTTGTGAGCCATGTGGAGCGCCATGTTAGGAAGACATAACCAAGTTAGCATTCACACCTATCAAGTAGCTGAGGCCCTCTTTGTTTAGCACTTCCTCACCAATTTTAACCCGCTTCTCAAAGAGCTGTGCAAAAGGCCCGTTATAATTTACAAAGCAATCAACAAAAAGGAAAGAAAAGTTCATTTTATCTCTTTCCAAACCAATATGTCTAGAGAAATGCATCTTTTCTTAAAACAAAGAAGAAATAAACTTAAAAGTTAGTGTATAACTGTCAGTAATGTACCAGCTAATCCCACATGGGTTTACATATTGCAGATACTTGCTCCAGTAATTTCACTCGCCCAATCACGCCAACTTGTCAGCATCTTTCGGTTTTTGACCCCCTCCTTGCTCCCATCAGTGCACTTTAAAATGTTCAAAAGCACAGCTACATGCTGCTAGTGGATGGAAATAAGAAATATACATTAAATCATCTCATTAAAACTAGCAAGCTTCTTCTTTCCACAGTAAAATGTTTGAATGACGTGCACCCCTGCTACGCAGACGGTTACACAGAAGTATGTCCTTATGATTGGTCAATTTGGGATTACGAGTGTCCGGATTTCTGGATTTTATCCCTGAATTTGTATTTTGAAAAACAACACCCAATGGATCAAGTTGTTGGCAGGTGGACACATAGAAACTAAACACGGGTAGGCTGGTGCTGCTCAGATCAAAGAACCTAATAAAACAGAATAGACAAACCAAACTAAAACTAACACAACAGGCAGCACTGATAACTAAACAAGATAACAAAACCTGAAAGTGGACAATCAAAAGTTACAATCATCACACAAAACTAACACAAATAGCCTAAAGGCTCAACACAAGACACAAAGGGTCACACACAGTTTTATTTATACAAATCACACCAAACTAGCAAGTCTCTCCAAGAGGGCTGCCAGCCACAGCACAGCTGCCACTGGACGAAGGGATGCCGCACTCTTTTATCTAATGAGTGGAGCAATAGCAGAATTTGGTCCAGAGGGCAGCGAACCAGATAGCAGGTGAGGAAGGCGTGGCGGAGTGCAGCCAATCCCAGCCAGGTGATGGCACAAGGTGATTAGCAGACATGATGGACCAATTGGTTGCACAGCTGACAACATACCGGTCACATCGTGTTTCCAGGCATCAATCCCCAAAACATTTCCAATTTGTGTTTGTCACTGTGCAACAGGGAGCAAAAATCATCCAGTTGCCGGTAGTTGGGGCGGCATGGCTCAGTGGGTAGAGCGGTCGTCTTGTAGCCTGAGGGTTGCCGGTTCAATTCTCCGCCTGTCGAGCTCATGTCGAGGTGTCCCTGAGCAAGACACCCAACCCCAAATTGCTCCTGATGGGTCGTGGTTACAGACAAGGTCCGAGAGACAGTCTTCAAAGCAGTCCGCTCTTGTGTTGACGTCAGAGTGGTCTTGTTCATGCTCTTGTTCACATGAGCGCCTCTAGTGTTCAAGTCAGTATTACAACACATTACCTTGTGTCAACGCTTACATGCCAAATGAACGCTAGGAAGACGTGGNACGCTTACATGCCAAATGAACGCTAGGAACACAGCCATGCATGCAGTCATGTTGCTGGAAGCAAGTATATCCCGGCCCTAAGGCTGCAGGTCTGATTCTGTCGCCCATCCACCCTGAAGCACTGTGCCGATCAACTGTCGTCGGTCTTCACAGATATTTTTAACACCTCACTGAAGACCTGCTATGTGGCAGCCTGCTTCAAGGCCTTACCCATTATCCCAGTCCCCAAAAAGACAAGGATCGCAGGACTTAATGACAACAGACCCATCGCCCTGATGTTTGTGGTCATGAAGTACTTTGAACGCCTTATCTTGAACCAACTTAAAGCACAGACTCTCTCCTGGATCCCCTGCAGTTCACCTGCAGAGCTAACAGATCTGTAGATGATGCTGTAAACATGGCCCTCAAATTCATTTGGCCCTCCCAGGATCCTATGTCAGGATTCTGTTTGTGGACTTCAGCTCTGCCCTGAGACAAGCTCTCCCAACTAAATGTGCCAGACTCCATGTGCATGTTGGTTACAGACTTCCTGAGAGACAGATGGCAGTTTGTGAGGCTGGGTCAGCATGTTCCTGTCTCCTGGTCCATCAGTACCAGATCCCCCAAGGCTGTGTACTGTACACCAACATCTGGACATGTGGACACCGGTCTGTCAAACTCCTGAAGTTTCCCTGCAGTTGAACAGTGTCCCAAGTTTCTCAAACAACTCATAACTCACTTATTTATCTAATTTTATTTCTTATCTTATTTCATTGGGTACATATTTAAAACATTTGTGTGTGTAAATTTGTGTATGTGCTTTTGTTTGTCGGCATTTTTTTGTACCTGATACCAACAAATTCCTTTTACTGTAAACTGTTCTGGGCAATAAAGCCTCTAAAAGGACCGCGGACACTCCCACTTGGCTAATGGCTAATTACCCTTCCAAATTCTGTGCACTAATGACGTTGGTGCGTATTCTCTGAGTAGGATGTGACTGGTAAAATAACTCCACTATTGAGAGGCTACTTCCTTTAAGGCGGCAATGAACATAATTGCTGAATGAGCCTGGCTGTATAATGTAGTAATTTTACCTCAAGTTGACACGGGTCAAAGACCCACACTCCTGGATTCTTGGCATCATAGGGGAGTTGCTGCTGCGGTGTCACATTTCCCTTCATCCTACTGTGTCCTCGCCTCCTGTGGGATGGCATCTTCTGTCCAGTCTCGTCTATTTTTTAGGTTAATAACACGCTGGTAATGCTCAGTAGCTGTTGGGTAGACTTCAGCTGTTTCCACAAACACATCTGTGACTGTTTGGTTTGGTAAATTCAGATCTCTGTAGCAGTTCCACAGCCAAATGTACTTTACTTGGTATGTACATGAGCCAGGTAATAGCGTGATGTCATATTAGTGCGACACCTTCCTTGAAATTAAGAGGAAAGCGACAGAAAAGAGGAGAATGATGGACATCCAGCAGTTTGTGCTCCTTCTTCTTATGTGGATTTAAAATAAAAACCATCATTCAAACATGACACTGTTGCCGCTTTGTTTGTAGTACCGAGTCACACAGGAAGTGATTCCTCTTTCAACCAATCAGCGGACTGCTGTGCGTCAAGCTCCACCCCCGGTACAGTCTGGGTCAGATCTGGTGCCCTTCCCACTTTTTGCCTGTAATCCTTGAGTACAAACACATGGATGTTATGTCCTGGTCAGATTTAGGATGAAGAGACTCACTGAGTAGAAATGTTTTTTTTTATTAAAAAACTTTACTCTTTATTTGCATGTTTTTGTAAATGTTTGTAGAATAATTCCACCTACAAAATGGTTTGTTATTTCTACATTGTGGCATTCTGTTGGTGGTAGCATATAAGTAGAAAGCCAAGTCATTTTTATCAGTATTTGAAGCTAAAATATGACTAAAAAGTATTTCTGGTATTTTTAAATATACCCTACAGATATTGCAGGATTCTGGCAGTTTTCAGTATATTGACCTCAGATATTCGCAGACATGACCTCAGGCCATATCCTGAACATTTTAATGATAAAAAATAAGATGCTTCTGGTATCTGGAAGTACCCCATACCCCTATTTATGGATTCTGGCCCTTTTCACGCAGTGTTAGCAACAGGTAACACGTGTGTTCAGCTGTTTACCACACCTACATTTGTTAACGTGGGAATATACAGGTAAATGTTAGTGAGAAGCTTCCTTATACTGTTAGGTTTTTCTGTTTTTGGAGGGAATGCTGTGTGTTGCTGAACGCAGCTTAATGTTAAAATGGTAACAAAAATAATAAGTGAGATTATAATATCGTCTGACATGTTATAAAATTGCTAGTTTTCAATATGCGTGTTTTAGTCACCTTTAACATTAAATGATTTATTTATTCTGTCTTTAGTTAAATCTTAAATTTCTCTTTGGATTCGACTGGGATAAAGGTAGTATATATCCAGGTTGTTTAGACCAGGAGTTTCTAACTTTTCCATTTTTATTTACCCTTTGCAAACTCATGAAACTAAAGAAACTAAGGTATTTTAACATCAAACCTTTTAATAAATAAATAGCTAACCTTGATCTATTGTATGTATTCTAATTTAAACTGTATATAATAAACATAAGACTGAGTTTTTTTTATTATATGATAAAAAATGACGTTTACGGTATCAAGGCGTCAGACCGTGTAAACTATTTTCTACTTTGTAAACTATCAACTATTTTTTTCTTGTTGCTGGTTTGTTCTGCTGAATGGTGGAAAACCCTTCCAGTCTGCTGGTTACAATAACTTGCAAGAAGAAACCCATTAAAAACCACCGCAGCTTTTTAGTAAAGGTGCAGCAAAATCAGGCCTTTTAGGTTACAACAATCACAATGAAAAAGTCAAACCCTGGAGGGAAGTTGGGTATATAATGGTATAATGGGTCCTTTCACATCGAAAGACTTCTTCCACGAAATTGGAATATACAAAAATAAACAATCCTAACAAGTGGACACAGGAGTCCCACCATCTGTGCACACTAATAAAACTACAGTGTTGTTACATGTTTGGTAGCTAGCTACCTAATGCCCATTTAAATAGTGTATAGTTTAAGGTCCTTTAACNCCCATTTAAATAGTGTATAGTTTAAGGTCTTTTAACAGAAGAACATTTTAAAGCTGTAAATGTCATGGTGACAACAGTGCTGGGCAACAGTTGCAGTCTCTCCTTACATTCGTTATTTGCTGCTAACTAATGTTAACTAGCTAGTAGCTGCCTCTCCGTGTTGCCACTTTAACTACATCACTGTTAGCACTTTGACATTTGTCCGTTGCGCCACATAAAATGTTTTAGCTCTTTCATGATTTCATGTGTGAGAAATGTGGTCTGGTGTCAGAAATGATAAATTCTTACATTACTTCACCGCAGGTCTCAAATGAGTCAGATTGTGTCTGTTTCTCTTCATACCAGTGATCCACATACAAGGCTGACACACAAAACAACTTCACGTTAGAAAATCATAGAACATTTTATTTCATTGCACACGCCTCAACACGGGAACACAGATTTTTGAATTTTCCATGTTTTTGACCACAAATGAATCCAACATAAGGCAAATGTGCAAGTCATATTTTTCAGGTCAGATGGGAGAAGATGAGTACAATCACCACAGCTGTATGCATGAATGTGCACTCGCAGCACGAGCTGTAATTCCCTTTGGATGACCACCTCACGTACATGCTGCCTTTTCCCAAAATATTGTCTCTTCACTTGTGAGATGATGGCCAGTTTATAGGAACGCATCAACATTAGGAAACCTTCTTGTCTAATAAATAATAAGTGCCATCTCTCCGAGGTTCAGGTACAAGATGTAAAGCCCAACGTAGCACAAAAACTGAACAATTAATGAATAAATAAATAAAATAATGAAACACGCTCGACTGTTGATTACAGACTTACAAATTTCCTCTCTCTGCTTTTCTTTCAGGTAACAGCAAAATCTTCAGCTCCACCCAAAACACAACAGTAGAAAACCTGGTTTTTATATGTGAAACATCTGCTGTTGCACATATGAAGAATATTTTATAACCTGTGGTTTTGCACATGTGAAACAAATGAGACACGTGGAACACATGAATTCTATATTTTGCACATGGGTAATACATTTTTTAAATATATTGTCATAATATCATGTGAATCCCATTCAATTACTGTGTTTTTGTACATGTGAAAAGTGGTTTTGGGACATATTTAAAGGTAATAACCACATGAAACCCGTACAAAAACGTGTGAAAACTGTGGTTGGCACATATGAAACAAATGTCAAACATCTGGCACAGTGGTTTTGGAACATTTTCATGGTAATAACATGTGAAACCCTCTTAATTAATTGTAAAACTCATGGTTTTGCACATGTGAAACACGTATTATGCACATGAGAAAAATGTGCTTTTGGAACATTTTCATGGTAATAACATGTGAAACTCATACAGTCACATGTGAAGTGTGTTTTGCACTTGTGAAACATGTATTTTACACATGGGAAATGTGGTGAATCCAAAATGAAAAAAAACGTGATTGTTCCAAAATCACAAAAATGTGTTTTTTTTAGATGGGAAATAATTGATGTGGATTAAAATGACTCAAACTGGATTAGCCAGTTAAATTAAGATACTTTACGTAACTTATAGAGAATGGACGTCTGGACTTAGTGCAGGTGTATTTCACCACGTTGTTGTTCAGTCTTTGTGCTAAGCTCTGCTGAACTCCTGACACAAGTCATCTTTGACAGCAACAGACTGAGTGTTCCTACAATATTATGGCACAACTTTATGTTCACCGACAAAACAACCATTCAGAAGTCGGTTAAAGCGTATCTCAGTCTGCATATGAATGAAGCACAAGTAGTCCACGTCACTCTAAGAGCACATCTCACAGTGGTACCAAAAGTAATACAGAGAATATCTAGCATAGTCTTCATCATTCATTATTATTATTATAGTTTCCATAGTTATTTTCTGACAGTATTGTGCTAATTCTGTAGCAACAATAAGGATAAACATCTCCCACAAAAAATGACAAACAGTAAACCTTAAACCTCATGTTCAGGTTACCAAACACACACAGTTCAACTGCATCTAAAAGAAAAGAGTTCACAATAACAGTGTTGTACAGAAATACCGACTCGAGTACATGTTGCTGTTGAGGTAATCACTTCAGGGTAAAGAGACAGTAAAATGTTCACTTTATTTCAGAGAAGTTTCAAAGATTCAGCCTCTGACACAAAAAAGAGAGAAACCAATGGATCAATATACTTTTTCTGAGTGTAAACACACTTATTTTCTTGTATTTCCACGTGTACGGTACACTAAACCACGAAACAACTTTCAAATGTAGGTGTGATGGAGATGCTGCGGCGTACATTCACATGGTTTCTCTGGACGGGTGAGGAGTAAATGCTTCCTGTGCTGATGGTGGGGTCAGGTGGAAACTACCGACAAAATGGAGGCACATTCCTCTCCTTAGGCAGAGGGGTTATGGAGGACTTTTTTCCTTTTTTTCACCCTTTCTTCTTCTTTATTTTTACGATAGATTCTCACACCTCTTCAGCAAAGAATCCGGAGGCCTAGGGTAGTAGCCGGTGGTGCAGGGCTTGTCAGGGGAAAATCTGGGGAACTTGTAATCCAGAGGGAGACCTGCAGAGTAAAATAAAGCTGATTGAGGGCAGGTTGCCTGGATGATTAATGCTCCATGTAGCTTAGTAAGAAACAATTCAGTATTCAGTGGCAAGGCACACATCGTTCTGTACTGCAGGCCGTAATCACTCAGCAGGAGAGAGCTGGACTCATGTTTGATCTCATTCCTAAGAGAAAAAACTTGAAAAATAGCTCACAGGCCTGCAAACTCTGGAAAGCTGAACGCTTGTATGTCATTTCTCCAAACACAGAATAGTCCATACTCCCTCAAATGCATAAATGGTGTTGTATTGCAGTGTACATGCTCAAAGTGACAGGAAGTTCCCTGTCACAGTTCCAGTTATTCCTGCTACTATTTACCTGCTATCCTCACTAAACTAACCTCAGTTCAGAAACGTCTTCTTGGCTTTATTCCAGCCATAGAGGAGCATTATTTTTCTTCTTTTCAGACACACATAGAACTTTCTGCTCACTGGTTGATCTCTGGCTGCTCCTGATTGGACATTACCGTCAATCTAAGCTCTCTGATTGGTGGAAAGTTTGACAGGAAGTGCTTTCATCATCATTTCCAGGATGGTAAGCCTCCTGGATGGGATATAAACGCCTGTAAATTGGAAAATTACAGTTTATTTTACTTTTTACATTCTTTTAGCTGTGCATCTATAAGTTCTGAGACATCATGACGTGGATGAAAGCAGGCCAGCGGGGTTAGGGTGGACCTGGACCAATCTGACCAGGACCAAACTCAGCATGAAAACAGCTCTAAGCTCATCATTGCATGGAAGATTAACACCGTTTTCCCAGAAGCTGCTGGTTCACTTTAATTCCAGCTGTGGTTCCACATCTGGGTTTGCTTCACTTACTGTTTGGATTCTTGTGGATGTTTCTGTGTTGGGACAGAACGATGAGGCTGTCTGATGTGCGGATTTGGGAAGGTTTTTTTAAACCACTGAATTTTCACATCAAACTGCTTTTTTTGTACCAAATAAAAAAGGTTTACTAGAATGAATCAACATACATTCAATTTGTTGATACTTTTCTAATTCTAATGAACTAAGGACAGTGAGGAATGCTGTAGTTACTGTGGGTGGGTCAGGTGTGGGGAGAAACAAACTGCATCTGGCTTGTTCCGGTCGGCTGGGTTGGAGGGAATACACTAGGCTGTGTGCTGTTGTGATGAACAGATGTAGCCTCTAAACAAGAAGACACTAAACCCTGTGACCATATATGAGGAAACCGGCTCTTCATGGATTCTTGTGGTCTGGATATGAAGTGTTTACATTTTCATGCCTGAGTTCTGTCAGTGTTTGTAGTCTGGAGACAGAAACGCCTCATGTGATGAGTAATGAGCAACATTTTTCATACAAGTCCACACTGGCTCATGTTGGGAGTTTAACTCTCCTCGTGTGCATCGAGTCTTTTCACATAACGGCCGATGCTGCTGGTCGACCCTCTTTCCTGTCCTCTCCACCCNGCTGCTGGTCGACCCTCTTTCCTGTCCTCAAAAACCGGTGCAGGAAGATGGCCGTCCGTACTGGTCCGGGTCCTGATGGAGGGGTTCCTTCCTGGTCCTGGTTCTGATGGAGGTTTTCTGTCCTGGTTCTGGTTTTGATGGAGGACTTCCRTCTTGGTTCTGGTCCTGATGGAGGGTTTCCTTCCTGGTTCTGGATCTGATGGAGGTTTTCTGTCCTGGTTCTGGTTTTGATGGAGGACTTCCGTCCTGGTTCTGGTCCTGATGGAGGGTTTCCTTCCTGGTCCTGGTTCTGATGGAGGCTTTCTGTCTTGGTCCTGGTGCTGATGGAGGGATTCCTTCCTGGTTCTGGCTCTGATGGAGGCTTCCCGTCCTGGTTCTGGTTATAGGTCATAATTTCATGAACTGGTTTAAATGAACACAGTGATTAGAAGCTGGATCAAAGTGGATCATTACTTTTTCTGTTCGCATTTTTTTA
>CM047996.1:3930118-3945529 GCA_026261665.1 Melanotaenia duboulayi | reverse complement strand
TTAGGGGCCATGAATGTAGAGAGAGAATGAGAGTGAACAGGNTAGCTTAGTTAAACTTAGAGGGAGACTTTTTTTTTTGGACAGGCAGCTCTGTAAAATGTTAGATTTTGTAGATCATGTTGACCAGAAGTGTCAGCTGCTGTCCAGTTTGTCAAATAAGAAAAGCAGTAAAATATCCTTAGACTTAATGTTAAGTTTGATATTTACTTTTACATTTAATGTTAAGCCTTTTAAAAAAGATTAAATCAGCTTTCATATACAATCGACCTTCCTGGTGATCTACTGCCTTTTGTTGTTTATATCATAACATGGTGATGTAAAAGCTGCTGAGAGACAGAATTTAACACAACTACATTAAAACTGCTGAGTATGAGCTGAAGGGAGCGGTACAGTAAAAATGAAAAAGTATTTAAAGCTTTCACTTAGCTTTGATTAAATTAATTAGCTCTAAAGTAACTCATTACCTGTTGCTAAAATAAATCCTAAAATGGGAGTAAAATCTGATTAAGTAACCGAGCATTTCAACATCTCTGGCTTTAATTCTCCTTTCAAACGACAACGGCTTTCCCATAATTTCATAATAACTCCCAGAAAAGAAACAAATCCAGAAGGATGCAGTGAAAGCTAGTGATTGCTATTCTGAATTACACTTAGCCTCCGTCAGGCTGGTCAGGCTTCCAAGCAAGATTTTTGTCTTTGGGCCCCTGTAATTGCAGCCAACACACAACTAGGAGGTCCAGCTTCAGTTCTTCCATTCATAAAGCTCCAAGTGCCTCTTAGTGGCAAATTCGGCATATTAAAATGTTAAATCTGAGCCACTATCACTTCCAAACTCCAACACACTATCTTTAGCTCACGCTTTCCACTCTTCCTTGTTAGCTTCTGCTCATTAACCTGTAATTATTTCCTTTATCCTCTCAAGGTCCAGGACAACCTGAAAGGGAAAGAGTTCAGACAGAAAAATACTAAACAAGGTGTAAAAGAAAAAATTCAGAGAAGAAAACCTGCAATCAACGGCCCTGCCAACAACACAAAAACATATCACTGAAGTCTTAAACTAGATAACATGCCACTATGAATCAATTAAGCCAGTCTTTTAGGGGTTCCTTTAATATATCAATACAAAAAAATGGCTGAAAAATAGAGAAATATTTTGGCTAGATAACTGTGTTGGAGACTCTGAGGTCATTCATATATATATATATANNNGTGTGTGGAGTAAAGTGGTACGTTCAAAAAATTCCATTAAATAGTTTCAGTCTATTGTTTAGCAACAGTTTGAAGTGGTGAAAGATGCATGCACTACTTTAAAATACCATAAAACCCTGAAAAGGGATACACAAATGGTTTGGTTTTATCATTAAAAAGACAACAAGAGTGCAAGATATTTTTCTTCAGAATTAAGAAAACGATTATTTGCAGATAAGCTAGAAGCATATTGGACAGCAGCTTCTTAATTAAAGCCACTGAGCTCGCATTAAGTCCCATCCATAACAATGGTTATAGTCGACCCTTCATAAATACCACCCACCCTGCCATCAGGAGGGGCCTGAAATCACTCAGGAGGCTCAACATTGTTTTGTCAGAAACGCTCTCCATTCAGTTAATCGCCTCTCCTAATTGCATGTTTATGCTCTGTGACTACTTTCTGCCATGCAAAGCATGAGCTTACCCAAAAACAGTGTGTGAATCTAAGTGGCCATTTACATTAAACCCACATAATATACAGATTTAGAAATGGAGGTAATAATTCTGGCACACCAAAAAAAACAAAACAAGACAAAAAAAAATCCCAATGCAGTGAAATGCAGCCATGCCTTACTGTGGTCACAGCCACTTTCATGGTGAGCTGCAGTGGCACATCTGCAGCTTATGAAGTTACTAAATGTTGACTCCACCTCTCCACTACTCTATCATTTTATTCAGTTTACCAAGGGTGCCCATAGCCTGGCATAGTGCTCATCTGTGGCTGCTGGGATGTTGGTAGTTTAAATGATATGGTCAAGAGGAAGGAAAGGGTCTACCAAAACCAGATACACTAAAGCTGGACCAATCACAGCTTTATACACTACAGTTAATGAGCAAGGCATTATTCCTAATGCCACATCACCTCAAACTCACCCCTCAATGAAGCACTGGAAGCCAAACTTCACTGGGAGGAAAAGAAAGTCAGGTCAGTTATGTAAAATACTTCCTTTAGGACTTTTTAAACACCAGACAAAACAGCAAACATCTAGAAATGCATCAGATATCCTCAGACAGTTAAAACCCAACTAAGAGGAGGAACAAGTCCCAAACAACATGTACCCACCATCAAGAAGTCATTCCGGGCTAGATAGAACTGGCCTGAAAGACAACATGGAGGCACTAATCATGGGTGCATTGTACCAGGAGCAGAGCAGAAGAACAGTAGAGTGTGCATTCAAAACAGCCGGTATGTTGATATCCAGTTGCTGGCGTGGTGCTATCAAGTGAAATGCTGATGTAAAAAGTGATGCACTGGGATGAGAAAAAAAAGTTGGGCAATGATGGCTCAGAAATTTGCATAATGAACGTTACCATGCCATCTAAATGATTCAGAAGCACAAAGATTTAAAGTCAGAAAGTTACGTAGTGCTACTTTAAATGATCTAGTCTTTTTTTTATTTTGTGTCTTGATAGCCTTTAAATAAAGTAAGAGGACAGGAAATGAGTAGATACATGTAGAACAGATGCTTCTTATGTATTCAGAATGAGTTTATGAGTATGTATCAAAGCTTAATATCATATTCCTGTNCGTAGAACAGATGCTTCTTATATATTCAGAATGAGTGTATCAAAGCTTAATATCATATTCCTGTNAAATGATTCAGAAGCACAAAGATTTAAAGTCAGAAAGTTACGTAGTGCTACNTAATGATTCAGAAGCACAAAGTTTTAAAGTCAGAAAGTTACGTAGTGCTACTTTAAATGATCTAGTCTTTTTTTTATTTTGTGTCTTGATAGCCTTTAAATAAAGTAAGAGGACAGGAAATGAGTAGATACATGTAGAACAGATGCTTCTTATGTATTCAGAATGAGTTTATGAGTATGTATCAAAGCTTAATATCATATTGATGAGCACAAATAACAGCCAACTGTTACAGTGACCTCCTCACAGGAAGAAGAATCTCAGAACAAACTCACTTCTGCCTCCTAGTGTCTGAAAGCTGCACTGTGGATCTCTAAATCACACCTCACACTGGTTTATAAAAGTCCAGACAATACACAGATCTGCCAACAGCATGGCAGGATTTATAACGTGGAATTTAATCAGAAATCAGCGTTGGACGGGTAATGTATCCACAGAAGCCTGAGAGGTAGTTAAATTACAGTTAAAACATAATGACTTCCAGCAAACATTAAATCTGGGTGCAAACAAGTTTTACTTTGCACAGTTAGTTGAAAAAAAATTGTCACTAAACTCTAGAAAAGCATCATGCAACAAGGCATTTGGTCCATAATTTTAGAAGATACATCACCAATGTTTGTGATGTTTAGGGAACTAAAATTAGAGCTTAAGCTGTCATCAGGTTAAAAAAAAAAAAAATGATGAAAAAAAAGTGTTGTATAAATGTCTAATGAAGGTGTTTCTGTACAGCCATGGTTCACTAATTCAACCTTAATGAGACAAAGCAACACAGAAGCAGTGATAACAATAGCCAGGGGGAGTCTGACAGGAATCCCCTCCCTGCTGCTCCACATAGGCAGAGAGAACCAGACAGAGAGAGGAGACCGGCAGAGGAGGGCGGTCCGCCACCCTGAAGTGACAGGCCTCCTTTGGAATGGCACCCCTCATTAAAGATGACATCAGAGCAGGGCGGCCTTCTACGCGAGGTAGATCCTCCACGATGTTTGAGACCAGCTCGGTATAAATACCTTGCTCCCACTGCCCTGGGAAGCAGCAGCTGCCACTCAGACAGGCAGACAGACTTACCAACTAAGGATATACGAGGACAGTGCTGGGACAGAACCTTACCGACTCCCCCCAATTTTTCCTTGGAGCGCAAACCTTAACGGTAAGTGCATGAGGGCATGAGATTGGGGGGATCCCAGCTGCAGCATGGCTCTGAATGAGAGGATGGTTGGAGGTGGGGTGCTAATGGCAGGGAAAAGGATGGTTATGGATGATGAACAAGCATTGTGACTCTTGACCTAAACACAGATTATATTTCCTCTAATTTATCTTTCTTGTAAAATAATAAAAACACTGACTATTAACAGATCAGACAGGGGATTTCTAGATGTTTTTCACCGTAGCTTCTTGCGTTTAGCCATCAGCCTCCTCCAACTCTTCCACATTACAGATGTCAGACTACAATAACGTCATCAGCTGCTTTGGAATAAATACCACAACTTTCTTTTTGTTAAGTGATTTTTTTCCTGGATTTGCAGGTTTAGCTTCAAAAGATGGACTTGAGGGTAACGAGCCTCCTTCTTGTCCTCCTGGCCTTGGCTGAGGCGACACCTGAAAGGTACTATAGCCCCAAGGTGAAAAAGACTCCGTACCAAGCCCCCGTCAAGAGCCAGCGTAAGTCCCCCCTTTTTGATTGTTTAATTACATTTATCAGAATGAAATGTTTGTGCAATCTACCAAAATTAAAATGAAACTTCCATTTTTAGTATAAAGAATAAAATCAGGCAAATCTCATTTTCAGATTGCTGCAGATTCTTCTGCGAAACCAATCTAGACACATTTAACAGCTAAATAGCAGCTTCTGTGAGCTGATATGTCCGTATCCATTTCAATTTATTGCCTTTCTAACTGAAAATGTAAAGACTTAAAGTAGAGCAAATCATTTTTAGATGTTTTTACTATAAAACTGCCAGGACGCCCCAAAGTTTTCTCTCTCCACTACTACTACTAACCCACTAAATCATAAATATTATTTACCGTAATGCCTAAAGTTTCATGAGTCGCTGTGATGCTTAACTGCTGCTGGTTGAGCTGTGAAATCCAACCATAACTTTTACCACTTACCTGAAAATCTCAGTCTTGTTCAGTTAGCTGCAAAATCAGGTCATTATCCTCATCATCATTATCCTTATCATCATCCCTAAATTTCACACAAGCAGGTTCATTTAGCTGCTGTGAGGTGGGGTAAAACTCTACAAGACTTCTTGTGCTGTGTGTAATTACAGATTGAAGCAGGGCTAGGTTAATAATTACAGGAAAAAGAGCACAGAAGCAGTCATGATGGTCCTGCAAGGATGTCAAACGTAACACATTCTACTCCAAATAAACAAGGAGCGAAACTTTGCATCCAGTCAAAAAGAATCCATTTTTAGCACTAACGATGCCCTGATGTGGTTTAATTACATGACTCTACAAGAAAACAATGAAAACTCATATTTGACAAATCTCCAAAACAGATGCTGCTACCACGGTCCGGCCACACCCTGCTCAATGGCCTTGTGGCACCAAAATCACAGCAGTTAAGAGAGAAAAATAAAAATAACAGCAGCCAAGTTCAAACGAGCAAATCTAACAAACAAACCACAGCTAATTTACTGCAGCTTAACTCAGACAGAGAGGCTGGAGCTTCCACTGTAAACCAAAAATGAGTGAGAAAAATCACAATTGCACACAGAAGTGTTTACCTAATGCAACCTAACTGAGCCTGCATGAGGACACCACACTGTGTTTAGTTTGAAGTTCAGGTCCTGGTCAGTCACTGCAGCCAGCATCATCACCTTCAGTTTGTGGTATTGCCGACTGCCAAAAGGTCCACGTTTGGCACAAACATCCCATGTTGGGTTTCAGGCACGGCCCTTATGTGGCTGGAAAATGACAGCCCTGTCAGAGCCTCTTCTCTTCCCAAAACACCATTTTACAGGAGAGGTCGGTACTGTTTGCCAGACTGACAAGTCCTCCGTCCCCTCTCGTAACTATGATCTTACAAAGGAATGCAGTATTATTGCAGTTCTTACTGAAGCCAAACATTTAGGTTTTTAGTTGCTTAATGTCAGTTTTTATATTTTATTTTACAACAATTCTAACATCAAGCAATAACATCTTTGAGTGTCCAGTCAGAAATAAAATGAGACAAAATCCAAAGAATTCAGGAGTAAATTGAGGAATGACATGCACCCTGTCTGTTTTAATCACTGCCTATCTTTGACATTACCATTCTGTCATAATATATCATATTCGCTAACTAGAGTCACACAATGGGATAGAAGTGTTTTTGTAAGGATATACTGACTTTGTAATAGTACAGAATACCTTCTAGTAAGAGAAACTCAGTTAGTGCAAATGTCATCATTTAGCCTTTGATTTAAACTCTACGTATACAGAAGAAAATGCATTAAGATGATGGGGAAGTTAATGGGTTCATCACAGTGCAGGGAAATCAGGGCCAACACAAGGCTGGTGTGCCGAATCCTGTGTCCACAAATGTGAATGTAGTGAGAACACCTCCTCAAATCAGCGTTCCTGAGAAAAACATCAGCACAGCCCATTTTACAATCACTGGGAAAGGCGTTTGAAATCAGGCTATGGTGGAAAACGACACCAACGTCTGGGTTATTCCAGGATCAAGCTCTGCACTTTTTACTCTAAAAGCTAACCAGCTTTTCCAGTGAATAGATGATGAGGTTAATTCTGGAATAATTTCATCACTTCTTGTTTTGTTTTTATTCTCTAGCTGTCAAAGGACACCCAGGACCAGCGGGTGCTCCTGGTAAGCCAGGACCAATGGGACCACCTGGGCCTCCTGGAGAAAATGGCGTTGGACACACAGGACCAAGGGGCCCTCCAGGACCTCCTGGAGCACCTGGCCACTCCCAAGTAGGTAAACCTGGTACCCCAGGTAGCCCTGGAAAACCAGGTGCTCCAGGCATTCCTGGAGACAGAGGTGCCCCCGGTGCAACTGGACCAATGGGTGCTCGAGGACCCACAGGTCCATCAGGAATCCCTGGACCTGCTGGACTTTCTGCTGTTGGAAAATCTGGACCAGCTGGACTCCCTGGTGCAATGGGTCCAAGAGGAGAGCCTGGCTTGAAGGGACACCCTGGTATCCCTGGTATTCCTGGTCTCAAAGGAGAAAGAGGCATTGGTGTTCCCGGTGTACAAGGACCAGCAGGTCCAGTGGGGCCAATGGGCCCAAGTGGTATGCCTGGCAAAGCAGGAGTTGGCCAGCCTGGTTCCCCTGGCTATCCTGGGGAACCCGGTAAGGCTGGTACACCAGGAAGAGATGGAGCTCCTGGGCCAGCAGGTCCAACAGGGTTGAAGGGTCATACTGGGCCTCCAGGCATAGGAGCACCAGGAAAGGCAGGCCAGAATGGTACCCCAGGTATGACTGGACCTACTGGACCTAAGGGTCCACAGGGTCCTGCTGGTCAGCCAGGCTCCCCTGGCATGCCAGGTGTTGGGAAAACTGGTGAACCAGGAATTCCAGGAAGCAGAGGAGCCCCCGGTACTCCAGGAACTACTGGTCAGAAGGGAGAGCCAGGCCCAACTGGATTTACCGGTCAGCCTGGTGGTCCTGGTCCTATTGGCCCAGCTGGGCCACAGGGTGCAAGAGGATTCCAGGGTGAGCCAGGTCCTGTAGGACCCAAAGGTGATATTGGAATGGTAGGTGCACCAGGGCCAAGAGGAACCAAAGGTGAGCAGGGAGCTCATGGTTTAACTGGAAAACCAGGTACTCCCGGAGCAGTAGGTCCCCCAGGAATTCCAGGTCATAATGGTGCTCAGGGACCAAAGGGTTCACAAGGTGCTGCTGGCTTCCCAGGATCCCCTGGGGCAAATGGACTAGCTGGACCAAAAGGACACACAGGTCCCCCTGGAGCACCAGGTAAAAGTGGTGAATCTGGAATGCCAGGACCTATGGGACCAGTTGGCCCCAGTGGTCCATCAGGTCTCCCTGGACACAAGGGCCATCCAGGTGCTCCTGGTAAACCTGGTCAACCTGGCCCAGCATCTATAGCAGTTGCTGGTCCTATGGGTGCTCCTGGACTTCCAGGTGAGAGAGGTCAAGATGGTCGTCCTGGGCCTGCTGGTCCACCTGGTCTACCTGGTCCACCAGGAGAGGTGGTCTACCACCATGAGAAGAGCATGCCAGTCAAGTCCCATGAGGTTCTAGTGCCCCATGAAATGATGAAGGCTCCCATGTCTGCCTTTAGTGCCATGCTAACCACCGCCTATCCTTCAGCTGGAACCCCTATCGCATTCAGCCAGGTTGTGTACAACGGGGAAAACCATTACGACCCCAGCACAGGTGTGTTCACCTGCCAGATCCCAGGCCTGTACTATTTCAGCTTCCATATTCATGTCAATGGTGCCAATGCACTGGTGGCCCTTTACCAAAACGACCAGCCTCTTGTCTTCATCTATGACGAGTACAACCAGGGCTTCCTAGATCAGATGGCAGGCAGTGCTGTCCTCATGCTGTATACAGGCGACAGAGTCTATGTCCAGATCCCCGATGAGGAGAGCAGTGGTGTATTTGCTGCAGACAATGTTCACTGCGGTTTCTCTGGGTTCTTAATTGCCTCAACGTGATTTCACAAATCCCAATAAACCTAACAAGCGTACAACACATTGAACTACTCAGAGGAATAGATCAGTTTACAACATTCATAATTAAGATTGTACATTGGCTGAAAGTTGTACAAGTTTAACTGCCTCGTTCATATCTTCAAATGTTTTCAATTTACTAACAAATTAACTTGATTGACTGTGACGTATATGCTGACTAAAGTTTTAGGAGTCAAATTAATCCCTTTATCTTGTGTGTGTCTTAGCAATTGTCAGAAACATGGAACAATATTGTAAGATATCTTAAGTGGTGCTCTACAACTGCCTGGAACATTTACAACATGTTGTTTTGTTTTTTTTTATTATTATTTGTGTTTGTTTTTATCAATGTCTGTTGTCTAAGCGGTTCTTCCTGAATTATACATACAAAACATACACAAAACTGTTGTAATATATGTTATTAGAGATCAAGACATTCTCACAAACACCAAAAAAAACTGAGATGAGAAATTGAAACTGTTCTTTCTTTTTTAAACTATATCCCATTGGATGTGTTAAGTTATGTACCACTTACGGACCAAAACATGGAATAAAAGTTCGACTTTGAAAAATATCCTTGAGTCTGTCCTGTTCTTCTATAAAACATTTTAAAATAAAATATGAATGCATTGAATAAATACCTTTAAATGCAGATGTATTGTAATTGTGGTCGATGGCAGCAACCATGTCTTTCCAAAAGTCAGAATTCACCTCATTCCCTCGCTGTTGGAAAAGAAAAACATTAGTAATATGACACATTTCAGCTTTCCTGTGAGAAGTAGATCCATTAATATGAAATATAAAAGTATTGCATGATGTCTCACCTTGTGCAACATATCCACAACTCTTCCACAGAGCAGAGCTCCTGGCAGATCAAAGTAGTTGTCATAGAAATAGTATTTTGCTGCCAAAGGAAACATAAAGTTAGTGAAATGTTAAAGGTACAGGTGTTCGTAGGTCATACTGGTGGATGTTAGCATTATACCAGATCTTGTGAAGGAGGTACTGAGACTATTGAAGTGCTTCCATTCCCTTTTTGGGCCATAGTGTTTGATGATTTCTTCTGTGCTCAGGTCACTGGTTCCATGTGTGGCTCTGTTTCAGGGGAAAATGAAGCATCAGAAATGTACGGCTGTTTTTCAAAGAGCTGCGATCAAAAATATTCATGAAACCAGAGTTTACCGTAAGACAGTTCCATCTTCAGCCAACTTCACGAGGTTTCCATCCTCCAGATCCACAACTAACCCTTTAAAACTGGACACAAGAGCCAGAAACCACCAGCATCACATACATAATCCATATAAATGGTACGAAGATCTGTCAGCTGAGCTAGTCAGAGATGCTAATAGCCTGTCATCATTTAGCTTACTTTAAACTTTAGTTTGAAGAGTTATGGCAGGCAAATGCTCCAAGCTTACAGACAACCCCAAGGAAAGTGAAAAATAAGCTTCTGGGGGAACTTTGAAACTTTCATGTTGTATTTCTCTGATAAGGTAGAACAGCAGCACTGAGCCCTGTTCCACAAAGCAGGCTCCACTAACTCCCAGTCTAAAAAGAATCAGGGTCAACTTACTCCAACACCTGGAGTCACCATGGTAACCACTAACAAAAAGATCCCAGTTACTTCACCCGATTAGAGAAAGAGGTTCTCATAGCAGTGTACGAGGCGTATTGAGAGGAATTCTGGGGAAAAGGGGAAACAGCACCTGCTGCAGAGAGATGCATCGTTGGGGAAAACTGCTGCCTGAGCCAATGCTGAAGTCAGAATCCCCTGGTCCATGTTTAACCTGATTAAAACTGGAGCATCTGGGTTAAAATATTGGTGGATATAATAAAATCTGAGTTTTATTTAGTTCAGGCCCACTGGGGAAAAACACACATGGAGGAAATGAAGAATAAAAACATCTTTTAGGAAGGTCTTCCAGATCTACCAACCTGCAGGTTTTAGTGTTTCCCACAACACGCCTACATCAAATTAGAAGGTTCTTTAACAACTTGTTATTAGCTTCTACACCTGACATTGAACCGAATCAGCTGTGTTGTAGCAGGGAAACACCAAACACTGCAGGATGGTGGATCTTGAGGACTGGAGTTGGTGACTATGATTGGTCATTTTAATTTCTATTTTACACTGGCTGATATACAAAGTAAATAATCTATAAATATTTCTACATCTAGTAATATGATGACTGATGTCCTTCATCACCGGAGGAGGAAGAGGATGGTGAGGAGACACTGTCTGCTGGGATCCAGAGAGGCCGACAGAGGAACTAACAGCAGATCTCCACACTAGTTTATTTTCATACACCTGTGAGGACTTTATGACTCGACAAAGTTGTGTTTTTAAACCGTTCTGCATTACCAATGTCAAAGAAATGTCCCATCCCTAGAATCACGTTGCTACGACAACCCACGTCTGACAGCAGCTTCAGGTAGAAACTCAGGGTTTCTTCATGATGAACCTGCCAGCAAGGAGGTTTACGTCACAGTCAGTTACCATGGTAACAGACTCAGGATAATCTGAATATGATAATTCCAATATTTTACCCACATCTAGGTGTACTAGAGGGCAGTGGGTTGCCATGTTTTGGCACCCAGGGAGCAGTTGGTGGGTTGAATAAGAGGCGGTTGACAGAGGTTGACCTCTGTTGGCGCGCCAGAGACTTCATCCTTTTTGGGTCACAGGGATGCTTGAATCTTCATGAAAATTTGTACACATGTAGAACACATCGAGGCAGAGAAAAAAAGCCTGGAGGCATAGGCTAAAATGTACAGGAAGTCGGCCATGTTGGTTCAAAGACGCCGCATTAGCCTTTATTTGATTAGATGTATGAGCACATTTCTCACTTTTGATGTTTCACCATGAAAAATCTAAATGATATAATTCCAACACTTTTTTTTTTTTTGTGATTATGGATTTTTTGCCTCTTACAATTGAACAAACTCGTCCTAGGAATTTCATCATATCAGGCTGAAACTTGTTCAGGATACATCCCTCGTGTTTAAAAGTTACTGAAAGTTTTACAATATGTTGATAGGTGTTGGCGTGGCCATGGGACTCCGTGTCTTTTAAACTTAACATGTGTGACAACAGTGACCTCCTGGACACATCTGCATGTCAGTACGCTTTTATAACCACATCTTCAGGTGAGATGTCGTAGCCCAGGTAGCTGCATAGGCCGAAGCAGCGCCAGAGGTGCGAGGCAAAGCAAGGCAAGTTTATTTTTACAGCACATTCAAGTGAAAGACTATTCAAAGTGCTTCACATAAAACATTAAAAGCGTTGCGGGTGGTGCAAAGGAAGCTTTCAGCTTCGTCTACTTCCAAATGAGGAAAAAAGGTTCAAAGAGAACAAAATGGCTTCTTTAGCATTTTAATGCTGCGTCGACTGGTGGTCAAAATAACCCGCTCTAGTGGTTTCAGAGGGTAATGTAATGTTGACGGTTCTAGTGTTAAAAAAAACATTCCTGGATCCAGGTAGTGCTCCGGATTACTACCGAAGTCTAATCAGTTGTTCCTTTATTTCATTTTGGAGATTTCCTAAAAATTTAATCAAAATATGTCCATAAGCTTTTGAACCTCCGCCTCGGCAGAAGTAATAATTATGAATGGTTTGTGTGTTTGTAAGCAGTTTCATACTGTTTTCATAAAAAACCTTCTTCAGTACATTTTTTAACAGTTTATTCAAATATTTAAAAGAACTAAAGACAGAATCGCAGCAAACACATCTGTCTGAACTTTCATAAACTAAGAGATGTTTCTAATTTTACTAACTTTTCTGGCTCAGGTACAGATGATTGTTTTTCTGTTTCTGCTTATTTCTTCTCTTCTTCCCTACATTTAAACCTGTCTCCTCGTCTCTTTCTTCACGTGTGGTCTCGAACAGATAAAAGAAATCTCATCAGATTAAAAAAACTTGTGTGTACCAGGCCTAAGCAGTAGAAAGTAGAAGTCCAAACTTTTATTTGCTCTCATGTTTACTTATTAAGTTGTTTTCTTTTGAATGATGAATGAATTAAAAAAGCCCAATGTAGATAGTCTCTGATCTATTACCAACACTATATCTGTGTTTTGACTATACAAAAACAAAAAAGATTAGGTTGCCGACAGAGACAGAGTGACATCTAGTGGGAATAATTATTGGATATTCTTTGGGAAATGAACCCTTACTGCTGTCTGAAGGCTCATTATGTATTTTTATTATGTGCATTTTTGTGACAGTTTTATTTCTTAAAAGTTGTGAAACCACTATTGTAGACTCACCAGAAATCCCAGGTAGCAGGAGTCAGGTTCAGCAAGTCTTTGTCGTATTCTTTATGCTCCACCAGGTACCGGGTAAAACTCTCATAGATGAGCTGCAAATACAAGATGTCACAAGGAGGAATCGATATGAGGATGCAGCTTTCTGCACATTTATGCCCAGAATGTCCCGATTCTCTTGCCGTTACCTCAGCTTTTCTAGCTGGAAACTACACTGGAGTCCATACTGTCCACCAAATATCAGATTCAATACTTTTTTAATACCAGGTACCACTGAATTAATACCCACCAATTAATAATTAATCTTCCACAAATATCTACATTCCATAGAAGAAAGTCTGTCTATCCTTTTTTAGCAAAAGTTTTATGTTTTTCTTTATTTTAAAAGCCAAAAATAGAAAAAAAAATGGTTCTGCAAAAATTACAACAAATTTTCTAGAGTAGATATTTATCTCTTTTTCCTAAAGGTCTCTTAACTGCGTCTCTAACAAGTTTAATTTAGCTGGCTGAGGGGAAAATGGCTTTTTGGATTGGAAAGGTTGCAGACCCCTGACAGGTAACAGGATTATATGTAAACACAACCACGGTCTGTTCCTTCCACATCTCCCGTTTCACATGATCAAGATATTTGTACAACAGGATCAGATGTCATGATGATGCTAGTGCTGGTGATGATGAAGATGTGTCTAATGCACTGGCTACTGGTTTAATGCAGTTCTGAACACTATGGTTTATTATATTACTATTTTATTTGATATTTTATTGTATTGACTTAATTATAATTTTATATTTTATATTGTAATTTCATCTTACTTTTAGTTTATTTAGTTCATTATAGTTTTTTTCCAGTTATTTTAAGTATTTATGTTTACTTGTTTTATTCATATTTTATATTGCCTCATAAAAACATGAATGAACATTGTAAAGTGGTGAGATTTCCTTTAAGGGGCAAAAAGTATAAACTAAATTTGGGGAAAATGTTGACATCCCTTTCCAAAACTCCTGATGATGAGTAATTAAAACTTAATGGAGAAAAGTTATAATGTCCTGGCAGACATTTGATAGTTATTTAGAGACCAAGAGCTGTTTAATTTTCTCTGGATGTAAAAGTGTGAGCAGAAAACACATCATAAATCATCTAATTCCAACATTCGCTCTCCCTTTTGGTGCTTTTTGTTTTGAAAACACGAAGCTGGTAAGATACGATCTGCCAACATTAATGATAAAGAAGCACGTGGGCTTCAACAGGTTGAGGATGTCTACACACACACCATCTAAACCATTATCAATGAGACAAGTTGTTCACACTCATGGACGAGAAAACTGGCTGGACTGGAACACACCTGTCACCAGCAGGATTCATGTAAACACAACTAAATCCCATCAGCAGAGGTCTCCTGTCTCACACTGAGCTGAAACCTAACAGATCTAAGCTTCAGGCCTCGTGAACCGCAGGGTATGCAGAGGCTGAGGAACGCTCTTCATAGTGAGGATGAGGATGTCAGTCGGCCTCAGCTGAGCATCATCCTGTGAGTCATGCAGCGTGACTGCAGCCCGCTTCCTCACATCCAACCACAGACAGCACCAATGCGCATTTTCACCACAAGTCACCGCTCACATATTTTCCTCATCCATCGGGACGTCGTGGCCACCGTACAGTTATGTATGAAGGCAAAGCAGCACGCGCTGACCGCGCTCACTCACCCTGGAGGTCTCCTTCAGATGGTACCGGCAGAGCGTATGGTCCAGGTCGAAGCCCACAACATCACAGTCCGACAGGCTGAAGTATTCACTCATCGTAGCTGAGGCTGGGAGAAGAGCTCGTGAGCAGGAACTCGCGCACGGCAGCACGACGCAGACAGCGGGGACGCGACAGCGCTCCCGAGCCGCTCCGCCCAACCTTCGCTCGCGGAACCGCTAAAACAAAAATTCCAGGACACCGAAACCGGAGCGCTGGTCGCGGAACTGTCACGTCGATAAGTTTCCTGCTCGCGATCAGAAGCAGAAACTCCCGCGATCCAGCAGATGGCGGCAGAGAGGCAAAAACAGGCGACGCTTCCGGGTGTACGGGTGCCGCACAGAATCAAATTAGTAAATATTTACTCCGCGTATCCACTTTTCTAAACAGCTGGGCTGGAAAAGTATGGAGTACTGAAGCTGCCTAAATAAAAAAGTAAATGCAGATTAAAAAAATAGGGCCATAAACAAATTGATATGGCAATAAATTATACAAAAATGTTTTTAAAAGTTTTTCCATAAAGAAACCAATAAAATGTGACATGAATTTATAGTTCTACTGTCATCTTCAGCTGTATTAATTTTGTATTTGTACTCATGTTTATTTAATTTTCCATTTAAATAATTTATAAATTAATTTACTTCTATAAATCCCTGGTCCACTGCAGTGGATGAGAAACAGAGGGTCAGGGAAGGTTCTCCGGAGGTTAGTTGTGACCTTCAGCAGACATTTGGGGAACGTTTAGAAAAGTTTTCATCTTAACGATCCAAGCAACATTCACTGAGGATCAGTCAAGACTACTAGAACCTTCAGCCTGTTCCTTTGTTAGTTGTGCACAATTTTCTAGCTCATTGTTGAAACTCTACTCCCCTTTAAG
>CM047996.1:3762988-3780463 GCA_026261665.1 Melanotaenia duboulayi | reverse complement strand
AAGCGACTTACATTTGAGAGTAAGAACTAACGAAAGCAAGAATTCAAACAAGATGGGACGTCATATTTAAGTGGTAGTCGGACTGCTGTGAGTCCAAACTTACTCCTTCCAGGGGATTTAGGGAAGAAATCTGAATAATGCTGACATTAAATATTTGAGTGGAGCAACCACATCCATGTTCTCATGACTTTAGTTGTTCTTTGACAGTGGTGGGCTGCACGGTGGTGTGGTGGTTAGCACCGCAGCCTCACAGCAAGAAGGTCGCTGGTTTGAGCCTCGGCTCTGCAGAGGTTCGAACCTGGGGGGACGTGGTCTTTCTGTGTGGAGTTTGCATGTTCTCCCTGTGTATGCGTGGGTTCTCTCCAGGTACTCCGGCTTCCTCCCACTGTCCGAAGACATGCATGTTAGGTTAACTGGTCACTCTAAATTCTCCCCTAGGAGCAAGTGTGTGTGTGAATGGTTGTTGTCTATCTGTGTTGGACCTGCGATGGACTGGTGACCTGTCCAGGGTGTATCCTGCCTCTCACCTGTAAAATGCCCTTAACTTCAACCTTTGAAATCTTTATAGTAGCTGACAAGTAACTGGCTGTTTTCAGTTATAAGTCCTCAACATATCAGCCTGGAGATTGGCCATTTTACTGGCCCAACCTGAAAAGGCCTTTACAGCAGACGAGGTCACGCTGCCTTCTGAACTGGATGCCGACATGACAGGCAGTGTGACGGGCCGATGGATGAAGGCTCAGCTATTGCTGATGAGCTGGACCGGGCCTGTCACTTTTACAGCTGACCTTGAACAGAGATCCTCTCTGTAATTTATAGCAAATAATGTTCTAAGGAGTCCCATTTCCAAGATTCACTGTCGCTTTGCTTTGAACCATCACTCTGCCTCACAAGTCAATGTGCACTCCTGACATGGCGCTTCCATGAAAAAATATAGCCCACTACCTTGGTGTCCCATCCAATTATGTGAAGAGGGAATAATACTTTTAAATCAGCTGTTTTTCAGGCTCGAGGCTTCATTACATTCTGTGTTGTTGTTAGAGTGGCAGTAAACTGATTTATAAAGCACTGAATATTAAAATCCTCTCCTGTAATAATTTTTCTGTTAGCAGCACAGACTCTAGTCCAGACAACTGCTGCTCGCTGGATATTTTCTCTTCTTCAGACCATTCTCTGGAAACCCTAGAGATGGTCATGTGTGCATCTCCTTAAAACTAAAGTTTCTGTCACTTTTTTTTTAGTAAAGTCTGTTGAAATCACCCAGATTTGTCTTTCTCCATCTCTGCCATGACTAGCTTTTCTTTTCAACCATCCTCACTCTAAAATAATTTATTTAAGCATATAGAGTCCCGAGTTCCTGCAAGTGGTGCCTCATACTTCAGGCTCTGATGAGACCAGCAAGTCTCAGTCGTTCATACAACTGTCACATGAGGACATGTGTTTCTAGAGGCTGCAACAGCGACTAGACAAAGTTCATCCATGCAGTGATTCTGCAGTTTTTAACTGAACTGGTCTCTATCTCTCTTTCTTTCTTTCTTAGAGTGATGGCAGCTCATGCTATAAATAAAGGCATTAGTAGTCTGTCAGGCTGTGACCAGATAGAATACAGGCTGCAGAAGAGAAAAGACCCCACCGCTGCAGAGGGGGGGTACATGTTAATACATACTTACAGTTAAAATAGTTTTTTCACATTTCCTGACACACAGACCAGAGAAGAACCAAAAATAACATCTACATACATCTCATATCATTCACCTTGTTAGCAGATGAGGGCTTTCAGTGTTTTCATTCAGTGCTGAATAACTGAACCTTCCTGCACACAGTGAATGTTGATGCTGCTCTCCTTTATCTAGTTATATATTGACTCCTGTCATTCTCTCATTGTTTAATCATGGCAGTGTTCTCCACAGATATAACAAAACCATATACCTGCAGGGTGAAAACAAGTTATGATACTATTTGAACCTATTTATGTACATTCACAGATTATTTAAAATTCTAAATACTTTTCCTTAGTCCTGGTAAACTCTATTAAACAATTATGCTTTGCCTGAACACTTTTAGAGAAACTTTAGTCCAAAATGATTTTAAAAATATTAAATTAAATGAAATATTAGAGTAAATAAAAATTGGATTTTTTTTAATCCATTTTTATTATATTTTTGTTTTCTAAAAATTCTAATTAAATAGATTAAAAAAGTTTTAATTTAAAGAAAAAATGTAGAAATCAAGCCATTGTTAAAAATTATAATACCAAGGGGATCCACAACCAAAGACATAATTAACCCACTATGACTGGAGGGGGCTGCACGGTGGCGTGGTGGTTAGCTCCACAACCTCATAGCAAGAAGGCCACTGATTCAAATCTCAACTGGGGAGAGGTTCAAACCTGGAGTGGCCTTTCTGTTTGGAGTTTGCATGTTCTCACCGCTTATGGGGGACACAGTCAAATGCCTTCTCCAAGTCCACAAAGCACATGTAGACTGGTTCAGCAAACTCCCATGCCCACTCCAAGATCCTGAAGAAAGTGTAGAGCTGGTCCACTGTTCCACGACCCAGACAAAAACCACACTGCTCCTCCTCAATCCAAGGTTCGACTATCCGACGGACCCTCCTCTCCAGCACCCCTGAATAGACCTTACCAGGGAGGCTGAGGAGTGTGATCCCCCTGTAGTTGGAGCAGTTGAAGCATTCCCAGGCCAGCCGAGAGATGTAGTCCGTCCAGCGTGTCCTGGGTCTTCCCCGGGGCCTCTTTCTGGTGGGACGTACCTGGAACACCACACCAGGGAGACGCCAGGAGACATCCTAACCAGATCCCCGAGCCACCTCATCTGGCTCCTCTCAATGTGGATGAGCAGCAACTCTACTCTGAGCCCCTCCGATCACCAAGCTTCTCACCCTACCTCTAAGGGAGAGCCCGGCCACCCTGTGGAGAAAACTCATTTCGGCCGCTTGTATTCGCGAGATGGGAGTTGAAACTCTTTCTGACAGGGGACTCTGCCAAACGTTCCCAGTAGAACCTCACAACACGCTTGGGTCTGCCAGGCCTGACCAGCATCCTCCCCCACAGTAAGGTGGCAGTTCAGGGAGGAGGTAATCATAACATCTCAAACTTTAAAATGGACACACAAATAATTAATTAATATTTTGAAAACTCAAATACTTTTTTTTTTTTGTTTTTGTTATGGTCTCCGGAGGGGAAGTGTGCGAACCCACTTGCAGGCAGTAAAGGATAGGAGGCAGAATAGTCGAGACTAAGACTTGACATGACGTTGACCAAACAATCAGAATAACTCATGAAAACTGACCAACCATAACAGGGAAACCGGGTGAAACCATGAAGAAACCACGAGGATATGACAAGGAATGACGAGAACCACCAGGCATAAATACACAGCAAAGGCAATTAACAGCAGGTGACATGAAAGACAAATCAGACCAGGTGTACTCATCAACCAGGAACAGGAAATAGAGCATATGGAGGAAGACTATGACCCAGGAACCTGCTGAAGGCTGAAGGTGTGGCTTTTTCAGTAGTTTTTTTTTTAATGTTTCTATATATTGATTTACATCAATAAAAAGTGGACAGCTTTTTAACTTTTCCCGGAAATCCTCAGTTATTAGAGGGTTTTAGTAAAACAAGCTGAAGGCAGAGAGGTGAAGACAATGTTCAGTTATTTTTTGTGGTGGGTTTGATCTGTACAGGGTAGAAAGGCTAATAATGATTAACCAGCGTTTGTTCTTTCCTCGAGAAGTAAAAGCTGTTCTGTCCGGTGACTTTCTCAGGGTGGAAACCAACACTTGATGTGATTGCATGTAATAAAGTTTCCTATTGTTACCAGTGGGAGCCTTTTTTTTTAACAATGCAAGATCTGCATCATCACAGCAGACTCCATTAGAGCACTCTTCTAAATAAAGTGTTATTGTGCAGCTGGGATGTGTGTTGAATTAATCTCACTAATGCTTTTCATAGTAACAGCAGGCATGCTTTTCTATTTTTGTGCTGTATAAGTGAGCTTATTTTTTCATTAGGAGAGAAGAACTGTTTTCAGCAGTGCAGAAGTGCTTTTCTTTTCTCACGCTTTATCTCTAATCCGGCCGCTGCCTCTTTCATTCATGGTGCTTTGATATCAGCAAAAATTAAACTTAGCCATGGGACAAAACTGAGCACTCAGATTAAATCGTGAATGAAGTACAGATAGAATTTGAATCATTTAATGGACCATCTTGGTTCTTTAGATAAAGAAAATATTTAGCAGGATAGTAACTTTATATCTCTGCTGTTTGGTGCTGGAATACAAACAAGTCCAGAGCGACACACTGAAACAGTCTGCAGGACCAGAGACGGGACACCAAGACTACAGTCAGTATATTTGCCACGTCTCTTCAAAACTCCAACATCCACCTTCATTAGAAACATTCAAATTTGCATTGACAATAGAATAAAACTAACTAATAAAAATGAAATAGAAACAGAACAAGTTAAAATAGATAATACATCCCGTGGGTTGCATATGATACAGACAGCCATCAGTAGGAAATACAACATCATCATTATCTNTTAAAATAGATAATACATCCCGTGGGTTGGATATGATACAGACAGCCATTAGTAGGAAATACAACATCATCATTGTCATCATCATCATCATCACCACCATCGCTGTCAGTGTCAATATGGAATAAAATATATTCAAAAAGAAAAAAAAAACAGTGACAACTAAAACAGTTATATCAGGTTTAGCAGAACTCAGGTTTGGATCAGACTTCAGGTTTTCTGGTAGTTCCAGATATCAGGAGAAGAAAAACTACATGTTTGGTCTGACTTCTCAGGATGGAAAGCAAACTGCACCCGGTGATCTTAGATGTCTTGGTGCAGATCAGCAGATCACCAAAATTTAGGATTCACCAAAATCTTTGAATCTTGGATTTGATCTTAGCTGAGAAGAAATCGGACCAGCACTCAGGAGTACTCTTACGAACATCTGAGCGCTGACACGTTTGAACAAAATCAGCTTGTGTGCTGTTTTCTGCTCTTTAGTTCATTGACATATATGATAAATGTCTGTGGCCATTTACAAGTCATTTCATCACATTGAAATAAATACACCAACACATTAAGCTTATTGGAAACTAGAAGTTAGTGGATCCACCCTTATATAGGCTAACCAAACTGGTCTTCATCGCAGTTCTGCAAAGAAGGATGAATATTTATTAGGACACTTTAGTTTGTCTAGAGCTGTCCTCGTAGATTTAATCGTTTGGAGTCGTTTACAATGGTACAACCCTCTTCCACCACAAGTGCAGGTTCAGTCAGCTTTGGGCTTTTTCTGCAACTGGAACATTTCAGAAGGACTTGGGAGACGACAAACATATCACAGCCGTCCATCGTGCCCCAAAGTCATGGATGCAATAAATCAGCTGGCCAAACAAAGCATTTCCATATACAGCTGAAGTTGCAACCAAGAGGGGATTTAATGCCTTTGCCAGTCTTCCTAACATCACTGGTCCAACAGATCGCACAAACATGGACATTAAAGCACTCTTTCCAGATCCAATCCCATACCTCAACCACAAGCAGTTTCACTCCATAATTGTACAACTCATCTGCAACTCCCAGAACCATCTACTGGTGTTGTCTCCCGCTTCCCTGGAGGAGCACACAGCTCATTTATTTAGTTTAACAGCTCTGTGGGCGTGCACCTTGAACGGGGGGCAGCTGGTGATGCTGGGTTCATAGGTGTGTAACCCACACAACTATGACAACAGTGACTTCATCTTGATTTGTTTCATTAGGAGGTGGTGGTTATTCCCTGCCCCCCTGTTTAATTACACCACTGAACAACCCTTTTGTGTTTTGTTTTGTTGCGTAGTCTGTTTATTCTCTTCAACAAGTGCTTTATGCAGATTTCTGTATTTCATATTCATCACTTTATTATTTTATTTTAATTTATACTAGTTAGATAAAAAATGTGTGGGCTTATTGAAATAATGTCATGATGGATGTGTGCAGAAATCAAAGCTACAGGTGGTCCAACAAATTGGTAGAGTGTGTTTGTTTGGTTTTATTTTCTAGGCTGTGTATTTCTGTGAAGAACCAATACAAGTGAGGGGGTGATCCAGCCAGCGCTTCAACCCCAACTAATATTTACATTTTACACACAGACCAAACGTTTTTGGAACTGTGGATTAATATGTTTAACTTGTTAAATCAGTAGCTCAGAACTGGTTCAGAAAAATAAATCCACATCAGAACAACGAAGCAGTGGTAAATAAAGGCAGCAGAGAAGTTAAATAATAATAAACTTTTATCAATAAATCTTAAAGGATAGTAGGAAGTGGTGAACTTTATTTTATTCAGTGTCCTCCACATCAGAAAGAATCAGAGATTTGGCCTCACTCCAAGCCTGACTGCTGCAGGGAATCATGCTGAGAACTAAAACAAACACTGGGAATGATGACAAGAATTTCTTTTATACTGTTTGAACCTCCATAAAAAAGGAAGAAAAAGATGAGTTTATTGCTTCAGCATTTCAAACGTGTCTGATGAGTGTTTATCTTTCCTAATGTTACTGTGATACCATCATGGACTCAGCAGGAATAACAGAAACTATGAAAGTGAAACTACTGGAATTATTTATATAATTAAAACCAACTTTGCTCTTCAGAGTGCAGCAGGTGGACTTAAAGATGAAGAGAAGAATCACGGGCAGTGAGATCACAGCATCAGAGTGAGAGAAAAACACGGAACTCTGTGTAGATTCCTGCTGTCTCCATGTTTCATCCCAGATCAGCTCTGCTCTGATTAATTAAAGACAACACATGAGATGCCACTGATTCATCAGCTCAGCGATCTGTTGCACACAAAGCTGTCTCATTTCAGTGATTAAAATTAATCTGTTCTCGTGCATATTTGCATGAAATCAAATGAACACTTGTTATGTGAGACTTAGTTAACATATTCCCACTACTGGAATGTTTCTGCCTAGAAACATGTTAGCTGTGGAAGCAGGAGCCTGCACACAGTGGCTTTACATGGAGCACTTCTGATCCAATCAAAGGTCCAATCAGAGTATTAATGGATCAGAAAGCCCACCCTGATGCCTTTTTTATCTTTGCCCCTCTGATGTGACCTGTCACATCACCTGTGGCGAGGGATGCAGACCATCACGGACTACGAGCCCCCTGCAGACCTGTCACAGCTCCCCCTCTCTGCTAAATGAACTGCATGACTTCTTGGCTTGTGTTGAGGCACACAGCAGCACACCTGCACAGAAGTCTCCACCCCCTCCTGGCGAACAGGTGTTGACGCTGTCCCCGGACAGTGTGAAGACACTCAGCAGGATCAATGCTCGCAAAGCTTCTGGTCCTGATAACATACCTGGTCGTGTGCTGAGGGATTGTGCTGGGGAGCTCACRAATGTCTTCACAGACATCTTCAACATCTTGCTGAGCCAGGCTGTCGTCCCCACGTGCCTCAAAACCACCMCCAYCATGCCTGTCCTGAAGAAGTCGTTGCAACTTTGAATGAAGTCTGTCCTCCCACCCTCCCTGGACCCCTTCCASTTTGCGTATTGCTCCAACCGCTCGACCGACGATGCCATCGCCACTGCCCTCCACACAGCCCTCACACATCTGGACAAAAAGACTCTTACATCAGAAAGCTGTTCGTAGACTTCAGTTCAGCATTCAACACAATCATCCCCAGCAGCTCACTGTTCAACTGGCTGCTGGACTTCCTGACCAGGAGACCACAGGCAGTTCGGGTCGGCAGGAACACATCCACACTGAACACGGTGCCCCTCAAGGATGTGTGCTGAGCCCCCTCCTCTTCACTCTGCTGACGCACAGCTCCAACCTCCTCAAGTTACTGTGGTGGGTCTCATCAGCAACAAAGATGAGACAGAATGCAGGAGCGAGGTGAGATTATGGAGAAGACGAAGGAGATTCATGTGGACTTCAAGAGAACATCAGCATGCACCTCTAACCATCAGTGGTGCTACGTTGGAGAGAGTGAGCAGCACCACGTTCCTGGGTGTGAACGTCACAAAGGACCTCTCCTGGAACATCAACACCACATCACCGGCCCAGAAAGCCAACCAGCACCTATATTTCTTCCACAAATGCTTAGATGGCTGGTTAGATATCTGTGTGAGAATCTTTCAGTGGGATTGTTCAGACATGTACATGTAGTAAATAGTTTCTCTGCTAGGATGGAAATCAGTAACTGAACTTTTGGCTTGACTTCAAGTTTCTCTTTATATCACAGATCCTGGATCTGCAGGTCTGCTTGAAGAAGTATCCAGGTGCTGAACACCACCTCTGGCAGTCATGAGGAATAGAGGGTATGTACTGATCTTTTCTCAGGGTAAAGTTCCTCTCATCCATGTTGAGGGACCAGACGTTCCAGCTGATCACACACCTGCCAGACGCCCAGATACTCTTACAGGACAACACATGGACTTCACATGTAAATCCTATGTGAATAAAATGTGAAAAACATGTTAAACACCTTTGAATCACATCATTCGCACGTGAACCATATGAGGACATGTGGTTCACATGTTTTTCACATTTTAATCATATGCAGTTCACGTGATTCTCGACACATGTTGTTCACATGTGTTTGTTTGCACATTTGACCATTTTGTCCACACACGTGACACTTGTAATTCACATGTGGCCCACATGTTTGCACTTTTGATCTACATGTGCTTCTTACGTGGATTATATGTGGTCTGCACATACTTGCACATGTGGACGACATGCAAATGTTCCAAAACCACATGAGCTCTGCATGTGGGTTTTCTATAATGGTGCAAACACAAAACAACATCAGATTTTTCACAATGTTTAGGCTAATTTAATATTGATTAATTAGTGTAATTTGTATTCTAAGTGCTTGTCCTGCTGCTGCTGTTAGCTCAGCTCAGACCTCAGCTGGATGGAGCTGAGCTGAGTATAGGTAGGCAGTAAATCTGGAACCCCCCCCCCCATCCCCCCATCCATCATTGTGGCCTCTTTCCCTTCAGCTTAGCTGAGCTTCGTTCCTGCTTATACACATTCCATGGCACATGATTAATCCTGCCTCTCATATCTCTTCTTATGTGTCAGCATCTTCGCTGCTTTATAGGCTCATTCTGAAACGAAGTGACAGGTCTGCCCTGAAATATCACCAAATTAAGAATGCTGGCATGTGTAAACAACACAAATATACACCAAAAACCACAAATCAATGTGGGGGCAATGTCTAGCTGGCCTGTTAAAACTTGGTTGACCCTGTAATATTTAAAGGTTGTTTTGTGTAGTTGAGCCTCTTTAGCTGATTCGTCATCTCTCAGCTTCTTTCAGCAAGCTGATGAATTATTTCTCTGATGTGCATTCATCATTAAAGAACAGCATTTATTAATCCCAGTAAAGTGAAAATAGGACCTGGAAAATTCATGTGACAGATAATTTATGCAGTTTACTGCAAACATGTGCCCTAGATAAGATCATATGTGCTTATTGTCCTGCTGGCATTTAAAGACTTCTGTCTCCAGACATCCCATCATGTATAAGCCTGCATTAAACTCACAAAGTCAAAGGTTTTATATCTCAAAACAACCTCTGCATCTGAGCCTAACGTTGATTGTTAGGGCAGTCTGACTTGGCCTGAAAACCGCTCACTATTAAGGGAAATAAACAGGAAGTGATGATCAGGAACATGGTTGTGGTTTCTGGCACAGGTCTGCCGGGTAAATTAACAAGTGACCAGAAAGAGTCCAGAAAAAGTGTTGATGGGAGTTGGCAGTTTTGGGGGTGATCTATTAACACTACACAGACACAGCCAGCTCATTTTTAACAAAGAGCCAAGAATCTAATTGGATGAGAAGAAATTAATATAGTATTTATGTCAATGATCAGGAGCCAGACATAACCTGCTTCCCTAAGGAGCTAAAACAGTGAGAGCTAATACTGGTGCATGTTATGACCCCAGCTCAGGTAGGGAAACACCGGTAGTTAAACCCCAGTTCCAGAAAAGTCGGGACGCTGTGTAAAATGTAAATAAAAACAGAACCCAACGATGGAAAAGCTCATCCTGCATGTGGGTTAGAACGAGGCTGTGAAGCAACAATCTGAGGAGCTGAAACAGGACTTTAATGAACTGCTGGATACGATCAGCTGACAGCTGTCATCAGTGTCCATTCCCTCCAATCAAAGGAAGAGTGGAGAGATTCAGTAGGCTGTTTGGTCTGAATACATGGCTTTCATGTAGTTTATTTCATAGAAACNAGTAGGCTGTTTAGTCTGAATACATGGCTTTCATGTATTTTATTTCATAGAAACTTTAAGCTTCTTCTGGGACCGCAGGCACTTTTTAAGCCAGGTGGAGTCTGACTGAACAGGTCAGGAGTGAGGCTGTTCGCCTCCAACCTGTTTTATTTTCTGAACAGACTCTCTTCCCTCGGACAAGGACAACAGACAAGAGAGACCAAAACAATGTGATGAGACAGAKCCTAGAGGAAACCTGGAGAAAGACTACCTCAGCCCCCTCCKGAAGAAACCCCCAAAGCTTCCAGCGATGACCCACCCCCTTCATCTCATCATACTACATCCAGGTCACCCTCCCTCTCCCCATCCTCCCCACCCCTCCTGGACTTGAAAGGAACTGGTCACTATTGCGACCCAAATTCCTCCTTGCCTCAGTCAATCTTTTCACCCCGAAACATCCCACTTCATCCTCCCCCACCAGTTCCCCAGCGAGCTCTGACCCAGTCGTTCCAGCCTTATTACAGCGTTATTGATGTCACTGCTCCCACCAAGGTGAGCGAGATCGCTGCCAAAAAGAGAGCTCCGTGGAAAAATGCCACACTGGCAAGAGCTGAAAAACCAGAATGTGGAAAAGCTGAACGCTGGTGGCGGAAAACAAAGCTGCAGGTTCACTTAGAGATCTATAAAGAGAGACTGAGGATTTATAATCTAAAGCTGAGAAATGCAACACCATCTTTCTTTCTAACATCATTGCTAAGAACAGCAATAAAGCTTGTGTTTTGTTCGTTACTGTAGACAAACTAACTAATCCTCCTGGGTCAGTATACCAGAGCTGCTATCCAACTGGGCTGGAATGAGTATGCTTCTTTATTTACTGGCAAAATTCATAAAACCAAGCAGTCACTGCTTCCATGCCAGGGACTGTCCCNAGTCACTGCTTCCATGCCAGGGGCAGGACTTATATGTCCCTGTGTCCACTCAGAGACTTGAACACCATGACATGCTTTTCTCCAGTCAGTCCTAAAACCCTGGATGAGATCATTGGCCATCTGAAAACCGCCACCTGCTGTCTTGACGCCCTGCCAACCGGGTTTTTAAGAATGTTTCAGGATGCATGGCCTTATCTTACAGGTTGTAAACACGTCTTTGCTTTCAGGCGTCTTCCCACAGACCCTAAAAGTAGAAGTGTCACATTTCTGCTCTGTTTTATCATCTTTTATTCAGACATGCAATGGACAGAACATTTTTAAAACTGGGATGCATTCCATGAGGTCCCTGGACACCAAGAATATGAAGCTGCATCTTGTTATTGTGGAGATTTTTTTTATTTACACGTCTTTCTGAAATCATGGCTGGAGGTTGAAGGGTTTAAAAGCAGCGTGCCCCTCAAGCCCACCCCGAACCACCAGAGCAGAAACAGAGTAGATACTGAAAATCATTGGCAGCATAAACAGAAGTTTAAATTGTTTATTACTCTCACAGAAAATACACAGGTGGAGCACGTGTGTGGGAAATTTTCATGTAGGTCACATGTTCAGTACAAACTAACCATAACCCTAAATAACATGCTCATTCAGTAGTCAGCTGACCTTATTATTTGGACTCATGATTGTTTGATTTACTAAGAATCCTGGTTAAAAAGTAGAAGCAAAATTGCATATGCAGGCAACCAGATTGCACGTCTGTTTTTTTATGATTTGCAGGTGATAAACTAAGAAGCTAAGCAGTAAATGCAGTCGGCAAAACCACAAACACCAGATGAGGTTAGGACGAGGAGACAGGACATAAGACCAAGTTCCAAAACAAAATGCTTATAATAAAACCTCAGTAAATAAGACATGCGGGGGCCAGTACAGGAGATGCTGCTGACCAATAGTTAGCAACTGGTGCAGCTAAGTTACTGGGAGGAGCAGATGACTGATATACTGGAGCTAAAGCTGTTTGCAGAGCAAGGTTTGTGACAAAACAATAGTTTTATTGAGGAAATAAAACTTTCCACCCAGGACGTATTGATCAAACAAACGTGCCGCCTGTGGCACCTTTTATTACGGATGAGGTGTGTTCTGTGTGCACTAATGAGGGTGCATTGCAGCACACACTCGGCAGCTGGTCAGTGCTAGATCTGGGCTGATGATGGTCATTAGTGCCCTTAAGAAAGGGATGGAAGACGGGGTAGAGGCGGTGGTGAGGGCTCTGAATGCCAGCAGACCCAACGCGCAGCAGCAACAGCTCATCCTGATAACAGCATTCAACACATTAACACAGCCATATGTTTCAATAATCTTTGCTTCTAGTAATATTTACCCAATCAAAAAAGACGTATCTGTCCGTCGCCTTTAAGGTGTCGCCTCCTCCTTGCAACAAGAACTGCAGACATTTCTCTGTAAAGTTGTGCCAGTTGATACCTGCCTCTCAGAAGTGTTAAATTTAGACACAAAAACAGCCAGTGCAACCAGTCTCATGTTTGGTAAACCACACTGCGCGTGTTTCGTTCTTCCATTGCTCCAGAGTCCAGTCTTTATGCTCCCTAGCAACCTGAGGCCTTTTTCTCCAGTTAGCCTCACTGGTTAGTAGTTTTGTTATGGCTACACAGCTGTTCAGTTCCTTGAGTTCTTTTACATTGTTCATGTAGAAATGTTCTAACTTTCACTATTAAACATCGTCCTGAGTTCTACTGCTGTTTTTCTTCCATCTGGTTCCACCAAACGTTTCAGTGATCTTCGATCACCATCATCAGGATGTTTTTCTACCACATTTCTTCCTGGAAGACGATGTTTTCCCCACCATCTTTCCGGGTTTTAATAATGGTTGGACAGTTCTTAAGCCAGTTTTAGTAGACTCTGCTTCTCCTTAGATGTTTTCTCTGCTTGATGCCAATGATCTGACCCTTCTGGAACAGACTAACATCTTTTCTACGAACTCAGGATGCGTCTTTCCACGTGGTTGCTTAAGAAACAAGAAGCTGCTCATTGCATCAGTTGGGGTTAAATATCTTGTTGCAGCTGGAAGATGACCACCCGGCAGGAAGTATCTAGTAGGAGTCTCCAAGCTGTAAGCTTAGTTAAAACCAGGTGAAATTTATTTATTATTTATTTTTTTATTTATTTTTGACAGGGAATTTGTTTGTTGCCGTTTAGCAAAACAGTTAATTCTTCACACTGGATTTTTCTTTCTTTCTTTCTTTTATTTGCATTTTATTATCCTCTATTTTACCTTTTTGTTTAATTTCTTTTTTGAGTATGTTTTTAGTGTACCCTTTAATGCTTCTCCTGCACCCTGCCGTAATGCTTTAATGTTTTATGCACAACACTTTGAAAAGTCTTGTATATGAAATGTGAAATACAAATAAACCTACCTTGGCCTATGTTTCCTGTAAAAATCCAGACATGTTCAGGTAAAAATAACAGCAACTCTGACTCTGTGAGTACTGTACAAAAGGAGAAATCCTGATTTTGTCTCTCAAATGGAGTCAAAAAAAGCAGTTGTACAATTTGAAAATCACTAAAAACAATCTTCAAATAGAGTTTTGGCCAAACATTTAGACCAGTCGAAGTCATCATGTTTGTAGAAATTTCACTGCAAAGACCTTTTTCATCTCGGTGAGACTTCAGCACCATCATCAGACTTTGCTGAAACACTTTTTAAAGAAAGTTGTTCATTTTAAGACAAAGACAGCTGCAGGATGGGAGAGGATGTGGAATTTGGAGGAGGAGGGAAGGAACATCTCTGGAGCTATGAAGACATCAGTATGCAGCCTCTGAAAAGCCTCTTGTAGCCGACTCCTCTGCATATGCATGAAGTCAAACAATGTGAGCGGATAGAAAGGAAAAATGACAGGCACCCACACACACACACACACACACACACACACACAGACTACTCAGCTGTGAGGTTTCAGCTTGCAAACCAGCTGTTCTACTGTGTTTAAATTATTACCTGTCAGCACAAATTCAGCCTGGTCTTGAAGGAGCTGGAATTTAAATTTTCAGATCAACTACAGAGTAGAAATCCCCTCCACCCCTCCCTCTGCTGTCATCCATCACAAAGTACAAGCCGTGGAGGTCTAGCTATTAATTGTCCTCATTTCCTAACTTCAGTTTTGCTCAGGCAGCACTCCATAGACTTTAAAGATGGAGTCAGGAAAAATGCCATCGAGCAAACCCATGACAAAGATGACAATAAATGCATCATTTTATCTTCATTTCGTGCATAAATAAGAAATGTATTCACCCTTCAACAAAAACTGTACTGACTTTAAAGGTGAAATAAGTGGCATTGACACCTAGTGTTTCAAATCAGAACTTGAAAGAGAAAAACACAAAGAGCGTTCTTCCTCCCAACCCCGCTCCCCTCTCGCAGAGTTTCCGCAGGTTACCGGTTTGTGAGAGGACGGGTCTTTTATATACAATCTATGAAGGACGGAGAACATAGCGCCAGCAAACATCATGATGACGAGCGAAGATGATTCACACACAGTAAGTTGCTATGCTTTGTAATGCTAGCGCTAATTTCAAGCACTAATTTACGTTAGCATAAAACAGTGTAAATAAAATCTACATTAATCAACAAATGCCACGCAGTGGCAGTGTTACCCTTAGTCTTACTTAATAAATTAATTTGATAGTAATTTCATAAGTTTATAAGGACAAATACACCATTCATTCGGCCCAAACATCATTACATTTGTTGTTGTAAACTAACAGGCCACCAATTTACTCCACTAATACATCCACACAGTCACCCAAATTCATTTAACGAGTCCCGAGAAATAAATTAAACTAAAATCTTTGTAAATAAAAATAAACTTTTCGGTTAATTTAAGCAAAATTCAGGTGCTTATCTTCTTTCACTGGCTTCCATACACTGCTGCTCTTTTGCCGACATAAAATACAAAACGCTGCGTTGTTTGGCAACCGTGGGGAGTTGCATATGATTGGTTAAAGAACCAGGAAGTAGGAAAAAGCAACACAATGCACCCAAGTTATTCCGGCACGGAACTCTTACTTTGAAAGGAAAAAACTTGACAAAAACTTTGTTAATGTAGAAGACAGATTGTTTATAGGGAAGCTTCCTTTAATCCCTCGCAACAACTGAGGACATTTTAAATTATTTTTACAGAAAAAAATCCTAATTATTTAGCCTTTAAATACAACTCATACACGTTTAAAAATCAAGGAAACTGTGGAGCCATGTAGTGAGATCGGAACATATTAACCTGTGACCTGTTCCTAATACCTGGGAATGAGATAGTTGCTTGGGGCCATACTGTAATGACTACAGCACACATTTTACATTGATAATTTAGATTTAATTTAATCTTGGAATTATGTTCCTAAGCTTGCTGTGTTCACCCAGCTAAACAGCTTTCTACAGACAGGACACCAGGAACACCCTGGTAACCCTGGAGGGACATAGTGCAGGGGTTAATTTGGGCTGGGGCACATAAACCGGGGCATCATCATGGGCAATAACATTTCTCAGGAGGTTTGATTCTGAATATTTAAACAATATTCTCAACAAGGAGGATGATGAAATTTTTGGGTTCTTTTTCTGTAGTGAAATACCTGATACAGAACCAGTAAGTCATGGGAGAGAATCCAGTACATGCTCACCACGACTGATGGCCTCATGATGAATCTTCTCTGTACATAGACACCGGGTTGTTCCCTCAGAAATGCCTCCTCATGATGTTTGTTTTCACTCATGGTTACTACTAAACCCTAACACACACTGTGTGCACACTGTGTTTACCATGCACACGCTCCATTCTCATGTTTACGCTCGGTTTCCACATGCATCCGTTCTGAAGTTAAATAATAACACTAACACCTTACAGGTTAATGTTAACATTACATCAAGCTCTGGATCATTAATGGTAGGTCTTATCTGCTGTTCTGTTGGGGGCATATGCAGGAGCACAGACTGGACAAAGGCGGCGCNATCAAGCTCTGGATCATTAATGGTAGGTCAAATAAATCAGCTGATAAAAAGATAAGGTCTAGATTTTATAAAATAAAAAACTGATTATTAAACTAAAGTGGCTATCTAATGTTAAAAGTAAAGTAAAGCCAACAGTGAATGACGTTTTCATCAACAATAGTTTACTGAGGATTATCCTGTATTGTGCAGGTGCACAAAGACTTATATTTCACTGATAACAAAAAACTTTGACCCTTTGAACTTTATCCCTGTTATTGATCATGACTGGCTGTTTAGAATCTTATTGCTTTTTCTTCTTCATTAAGTAGAAATGCAGACGCAAAAATTTCCATAAAAACAGAATAACAAAATCCTGGCAAAAAATCATCCAGGACATTTTACTGTTAAGTGTACGGACACTTCCGTTAATCCAAAAACACAGAAATCTCTACCCCGTTGTATTCATAGACATGCCTATTAATCCGAAAGAGAAAACTGTAGTTTCATGGCCCCGTTACAGTCATGGATTGACACCTCACTGAACATAAATGAGAGAATATTTGAAACAAATTAAAATATTTACTTGAATTATTAAGTGATACAATTCAGTTAATCCTAAGATATGAAGCTTGTTTCCAGCTTCATTTTAATTCCTAGTGAAATGCACAGACTCTTCTTTTTGTTTGCAGTGGGGTGAATTGCTGCCATCTACCATCCAACGGTGAAACACGTGGATCAGAGGTAGTGGAGGGTGTCACTTCCTGCAACGTAACTTTAACATCTACAGTGTGTCATTAGGAAACTAAAGCTAAGTAAATTTTAATTGTAGAACTCTGGCTCCACAATGCAGGACTCCAGATATGTTTAAGTTTGAGAAGAAGTTTTGATTCCAAGATGCACTAATTAAAAAATACTAATAAAAAAAAAGAAAAAAAAAAATTATCCAAAACTCCTTCAGATGTTTATGGTACATTTAGCACAATTTTTACAGCCTTTTTTTTAGTGCAGGTATTATTACCCATGTAGGTAGCTGGTTAGATGATGCTGTTTAAATGGTGCATTATGATCAAGAACATGGTAGTGTAGGTTCAGAACATCTTATAGAACAACATATGAAAATATAGTACATGATGCATTCACTTGGACTCGGGTATCTAAGCCCCAAAGTACTGGAGAACAAGGTGCTCTGTTGGAGTGATATCTTGAGAATGTGGGGATTAAACACAGGGTCATAAATATTCAGGGACACCTCATTCAGGTGTTTACGGTTTGAAATTGAAACTACATGTGGACATTAAGCAA
>CM047996.1:3712129-3724342 GCA_026261665.1 Melanotaenia duboulayi | reverse complement strand
CTGGGATTAAAAGCTCCAGCTGCTACAAAATGATGGAGTTTAAAGTTAAAATAATTGTGACGTTTAATATTGCAGATAACTCTGAAATTAAATTATGACATGAATCATGTGGAGGTTTTTCTGGATCCTTTCATTAATTCATTGGACCCAACCTTCAGTTTTCCTTTCAGCTGCTTCTCCTTCGTTACTATGACAACATGGAATGATGGAGAAGATGATGGCAAAGAAAGAAAAGGGGACAGAGCCCGTCTTTATCAGGGTCACACATCCACCATTTGTCCCAGATGAAGGCAGCCTGCCGCACCAGTAGGTGCTTTTTGTATCAGCCACTTTTAATAAAGGCTTTTTCCTTTTTAAACTCAGGACTGCCTGGATCACCTTTTCTTTCTTTACCACGTCGTTGCTGTTGTACCAAAGAGCACCTTGAAGGTTTTGTTGTTTTTGCCCCTCATCAACCGAAAGGAAGCTCTTCTTTTTTCTGTTTTTCTCTGTGGAGAGGATGGCGTTGCACTGCATCCTGCAGGCTTGACAGCAGCGTGTCAGGCAGTCCGGCCTCATCTCTGCTCCTCTGTAACGTTCCTGTCACATTCAGAACCTCCATTTGTTCTGGACTCATTTCCTTACTGCAGGAAGTGTGTTTAATTTGACCTTTTTCGTAGCTAAGTTTGCTTGTCCTTCAGCAGTGTGAAGACGGAGCAGACCAGCAGTGCCTGAAGTCTCCATGCTGTCCACCCCCCAGGATTCAACCTCCACCCAGATGCTGTCGCAAGCCTCGTATTTATTGTGATTTTCTATTTTCTACCTGTAAATCTCTGTGATCTGTAGTGTCGGCTACAGCCATGTTTGATACTATGAACTGTGTGTCTACAAAGTGCTCGTTCTTCTGAGGGAAATGTGAGATTATTTGTTTTAGGAAGCTGTGGGTGAATCCGTAGACCATCCTGCAGCATTAATGATTGATTTTTATATATATATATCTTGCATTTGTCAATAAAACTTTTTATACCGTTTCCATGAGATGAGCCATGTTCTTCATGCTGTAATGAAAGAGTTTGACCACACGGGGGAGCACAAACCTAAGAGGTGCTCTAAGAGCGAGGCAACGATTCAGATACAAATGCTTTCCTAATGAATTTAACATCCTTAAGGCCTCCTAGTGTAGAGCGTTCTCCAACAGGCTTGGTTAGGTGACCTGTTTTTAACCCGTTAACGCTGCAGGCCAGTCATGTTTGGCAATGACGGGTCAAAACGATTCATTCAACTTGATGCAGACATAAATGGTTCAGTGGTGCATTCAGGAACAGTTCGTCAGGTTAATTTACCATTTTTATCTTCAGTCATGTCCACTTCCATAAAACTGCTCCAAGAATTCAACAGGTTGACTTTTTTCTCTAGAAATCTCTTGAACAACTTCAGTCCTGATCGAAACTTTAAAGATGATTTTAACCCTTAAAATGCCAGTTTAATGACCTCACAGTATTTTTCCATGATCGGCCTTTAAGGGGTTGAAATCCCAATAATCATCTGATATTTCATCTTTTTGATCGGGTCCGAAGTTGATCAAAATATTTGATCCAAAAAAAGCAGAAAAATATGAATCTGTTAAGTTTTTAAAGCAGTTTCTGAAAGAGGAAAATTTTATCCTTAGACTTAAATTTGATTCAGCATAAAAACTGAAAAAGCATCAAAGCCAACATTTAGATTAAAACCTGACGTATCCAAGCCTGATTTAAAATAATCCACCAACCATCAAAGTGAAAAAAACTCAGTTTTGTGTTATACAAATATTTGCACCATGCAACTGAACTGGCATTTAACGAGATAAAATCCTGATAATTGTTCAGTAATTGATTGTTCTGATCAGGACTGAAATTTATAGTTTGTAAATGTGCTTCATGCATCAACACTGACCAGATTAACAGGAAACATGTTCCCAAAGGGTTAAAATGTCTGTAGTGGTGCAGGAGGGCTGCTTGCTTCCTGTGTGCAGAAATGCCCCAGCTTTTTTTTTCCTGTTTGCAATGCAGATTTTAAGATGTTAACCCTCATCAACACATCTGAAGCGCAGCAGCTGTTTGGTGTCAGAAAAACTTTAATGTGGTTTAAAGTTCAGTTTTCACACCTTTTATTTGCTTCCTCTTCTCGTGTCTGCATGAAAATAACTTTACATCCGAGATTCTGACTCAAAGCTGAAATAAACACAAACACGAGACGCAGCTCAAATTTTATTCACATTTATTTTTGCTTTTGGTGTGCTCACAGAAAATCCGAACACCCTGAAGCAGGAGTTTTAATAGCAAAGTTACACCTTCTCTTTAGTCGAATCCATCAAAGCTTCTCCAGTATTTACAAAAGAAAGAAAACAAGATGCTACACAAACATCTGCATCTGAAAGACGAGTTCAGTCTGGGGCAACAAACTGGCTGCTGGAGTGGAGAGAAAACCACAGATAGAAACAGTTTATCACAGCTTGCTTCGTCAGACTGAGGGTCTCCGGTCGTCTCAGTCATCGTGTTGGTTGGTATCTTACAAAAAAAACGAGTTGGTGGAAAAAAGCTGCAAATTTTATGTGCTTTTTGAGATCAAGATTTTCTTTTTGTACAATAATCACAGTTAAAAAAACACCCCGCCTATACATACTTACATTTTATTAACCAACAATAAACAGTAAAGCCTATACAACTGCTCTCTACTGGATCACTGACAGCTAATGAGAAGTGAAAAGCTGGTTTCCTAACATCTATCTGTGGGTCTGTTCTGGTAAAAATGACTTAGTGTTGTCAGCCACGAAGATCTCCTTCCCTTTTTAGACTCTTCTGGTCTTAACAGTGGCATGCTTACAGCTCCGTCTCCATGCCGATGCCACATCCATCCTATTTTGTTTACATTTTGTATAAAAAAAAAATTAAAATCAATAATACTGATGTAAAAATATATGGCAGAGTGTGGATGAATCCGATCGCTGCTCATGTTAAAGCCACCCACCTCCCGAGCTGGAATCAATGGTCTGAGATGGGTTTTGTGTAAAAGGGGATGGAAACCAAAAGAAAAAAGGAAAAAGAAAAGCTTTAAAATATCCCTGCTTGTAGACAAGTCCTCTGTAGCCAGCAGGTGGCGCCACTTCAACGTACAAACAAGGAAATGTTCTCGGATTATCTTTTTATTTCGGCTGTTATTCGGCAGCTTCGGGGGCCTCGGCCGGGGCCTCTGCTGATGCTGCTTCCTGTGGGGCCTCCTCTGTTTTGGGCGCCTCTTCCACCTTGGGTGCCTCCTCTGCCTTGGGTGCCTCCTCCACCTTGGGCTTCTCCTCGGCCGCGGGCTCGGCCGGTTTCTCCTCCACCTTTGGCTCCTCCGCGGCTGCGACCTCCTCAGCCGGCTTCTCTGCTGCTGGTGCTGCCTCCTCCTGCTTCGCCTCTACCTCCTCCTTGGCCTGCTCCGTAGCAGGCACCGCCTCCTCCTCGGCAGGCTTGGCCTCCTCGCCGGCAGCTGCAGCCTCCTCTTTGCCCTCAGCCTTGGCCTCCTCTGTAGGAGCCGCTGCCGCCTCCTCCTCCTCCTTCTCAGCTCCATTGCCGGTCTCCTTTTTGGTCTTCTTGAAAGAAAAGCCACTGAGCTTGAACGACTTCTTGAAGGAGAACTTCTTTTTCTTCTTCTTGGGGGTCTCGTTGCTGGTAGAAGGTGTAGCTCCCTCCTCCTTGGCTGCAGCCTCTCCCTCAGCAGGAGCTGGAGATGTTTCTATCTTTTCCCCATCTGCAGCCTCCTTCTCAGCAGAATCCGCCCCAGTCTCCTCTGCTGCTGCCGCCTCCTCTTTGGGGGTCTCCTCAGTTGCCGCGCTGCCGTTGGCCTGCACCTCCTCTTTGCCATTCTCAGCCGCTGCAGGAGAAGCATCTCCGTTGGCTTTCACATGCCCATTTTCCTAAAAGAAAAGAAAAACGGAGGCTGTCACTCAGAGTTGGAGGTGGACAGTCCCACTGGTGGACACCGGGGGCAGCAGACACCAGAGAAGAGACCAAAAAGAAGAAAAAAAAACGATCCCTCCAGTTCAGTTTAGGCTTTTCACCTCTAATCTGCGCCTTACATGGAGTTGATACCACAAAAACAATTACTCCGAACTATAAACATGTTTTGTGCCCTTTACTCTCCAGTTTTGACTAAAATCCGGATACAAAACCCTCATTAGTCTCACACATCACCTCAGGTGATTTCTACACATCACAAATGTATAAATTAAATCATTTAGGCGGTTCCGACCGGCCATCTCTTAAAAATAATCCAGAATGGAGCGCCCCTTCCTTTCCCGTCACCCCCCCGGTGTGATAACACGCTGCCATCTCCACTTTCTAGTCAGACATCTGCAACAAAACGCGCTCCTACAACTTCAATTAAAACTAAATCTGGCGCTCCACGTCATCCAGAAACGAGTCCTCTCAGCAAAAATCTCATTAACAACTTCTTTTATTTCACTTTACCATCAGGTGATCCAACAAAGCGGGTCCCTCCTTCCTTTCACCATGTCTGGCCAGATTAACGTCCAGAAGTCCGCGCGTAAATCTGATAAAACAATCAGCTGTTGCGCATCAACGTGCCGAAAAAGAAGAAACACGCGTCTTTCCCTTAAGTTTAAGTGTCCACAGGAACCCACGGATGCTCCACATTGTGACGGATGGAAACAGATGCGACTGAATATTTTTTTTACCTGTCCGTTGGTCTTGGCGGGGGAAGCAGCAGCTTCTCCGGGCTTTTCAGCCACGGTTTCATCCGTTGTCTTGGATAATTGCGCTCCCATGCTTGTTCCCTCCAACAAAGAAACCAACCGATCCGAAGCGGGAAGAGAGAGGGGGAAAAAAAAGGAGAGAGAGAGAAAGCGAACAAAGACCCACGAGTCTCTTTGTTAAAACGCGAAGCTCTCCGCCGCCGCTCCTCTTTCTCTCTGCACAAAAAAAAGTTGACAGACAAAACGGAGAGCGGAGTCCGGTGAGAGGCGGAGGATTTTTCAGAGAAGCGGAGCGAAGCTGGAAGTTTGGAGAATGATAAAATCCCGGGCTGGTGGCCGCGTCGCTGCAAAATGGAGCAGTCCCCCCGCTTGATAATAAGATGCGGAGTCCAACGCCCAACTGAGGAGATGAATGGCGCTGCGAGCAGTGACGGCACCGCACTTACATACAGCCAATCACAGCACCCGTTCAGGGTGGGGGCGGGGCTTAGGGAAAGGCGTGAACAGTGCGGCAGATTGTAGAGTTGCGTTCAGAAAGCGCAGGAAAAACAAGTTTCGTTAAGGAGTTAAAATATTTAAGAGATACAGTTTCCATGCTTTAGACCTGGTATTCGTTATTTTAAAGTTTTTATTAGTAAAATATTCTAATTTTTTTCTTACTCAGAACTTTCTCTCTCAACTAGAAAATGCATTCATTTGCATTTCAGTTCAAAACAGCAGAAAAAGAAAAAGAAACCATCTCTGGTTTAAAATGAGAAGACATAAAGTTAAAGTGTCATTTTGAGGACTTTAACTAGCAGCTCCATTTGTTCTCTGATTAAGATTATAAACATATTACAGAGCTTTTAACTTTTTAAGGGGCCGTCCCCACGAGGCAGAATTGCATTGAAACCGCAAAAGTATTTGCATTCCCACTAAATCAGGGATTAGCCTCCCTGAAACCGATCATATCTGAAACCACGTACCAAGGTGGATAGGTTTAAAACCTTCACCATCTTTGTTAATGTGAAGAAAACCTAACCGCACCACCAGAGGATATGACGTCAGTGTGATGAATGCACGCCAAACACAACAACAATAATGGCGTCTGTGACTGACTGTGTTGTAGTGCTCCAGACGGTCCTGGCTTGTGTACAGCTTTAGCACCAAAATGCTCGGCTTTTACAACACAGTGCTGCGCTACTGTACCAGCAACAATGGGAGCAAGCAGACACATCATTAACTGAACATCCCTACGTCTTGTTCTAGCTTTGGAGTATTACTCTTTAATCATTGTAGTGCCCCCTACAGCCTTGTAGTATGTATACAGCGGATTCGGCGTTAAAGCCTTTGTCCTAGTTTCCAACACTGTTTTCACACCTGAACTGGCTTCGGTGTTGTGTGGACATAGCCTGAATGTTTCTTCCACACTCTTCATTAAGAGAGCATGGCAACGTGACGTTACGATACTAGCTGTGGCTGCTGGGAAAAACAGACATTGTTGGAGGCCACTGAGGAGGCGTCATGATCGACATGGGGAGAACTTGTTGAATAGTGAGTTGCAATGCACACAATTCACAAGGGAAAAATGGCAAACAGACTCTTTTTTATTATCTTCCAACGTGGATAGTTTTTCTAATATGCCAAGTTGGTTGAAAGTCTGCTCAAGGCATTTTCATTCTGGTATGGGTGAACGTTTCGCTTAGTGAGTTTAACAGTAGGTTCCTCTGCACGTTTTAAGCTAGCATGAGTCGACAAAGAAAGCAAGCAGGCTAAGGAAGGTTAGTTCAAACATCGTACGATGAATGAATGGAACCCAAACAGCACTCAGCTGAGCTGTTCTTGGCCCACTTTGGGCCCCTTAGTACCAACGTGGTCTGGTTTAACCAGCACAGCCTACCTGAGTATTGTTACTGACCATGTCCATCCCTTTATGACCACAGTGGAGCATCTTCTGATGCTACTTCCAGCAGGATAATGCACCATGTCACAAAGCTCAGATCATCTCCACCTGCTTTCTAGAACATGACGATGAGTTCACTGGACTCCAACGGCCTCCACAGCCACCAGATCTCAGTCCAGTAGAGCAGCTTTGGGATGTGGTGGAACGGGAGATTCTCATCATGGATGCAGCCGACAAACCTGCAGCAACTGTGTGATGCTGTCATGTTAATATGGAGAAAAACCTCTAAGGAAGGTTTCCACCACCTGCTTCATCTATGACAACAAGGATTAATAAGAGGGTCTGACCCGGTACCCGACCAAATGAAGTGGAAGTGTAAACTAGCTAATGTTTGTTTAAAAAGCCAAACTGTAAACGTGTTGGTTTCATGTGAAAAAACAATGACAATGTGATGAAAGTTAAACTGGACATAATTTCTATGATGTAGATGAGTTTATGAGGGTGTTTCTGCTCATTATTTGTGTCCATATGATTGAACTCTAAGAGGAGACTGAGGCGTGAGAAGAGTCAGACCAAAGTGGGTTTTTTAAAAGATAATCATCTGGTCCGGGTGGTTTCAAGAGCTTTCCTAACAAAACCACCACTGTATGTTTCTGGGCGTGTAACGGTTGAAGGCTCGGGGGGTGAGAGTGTGTTGGGTTCAGTTTTGTTGATGACCATGAGCTGTGCCCCTGGGGGGGTTGCATGTGTTCAAACAGGTCCCACATTTACAATGCAAATTCCTCAGAGGCAGAATCAACAGTCCTCATCTGCCCCCAGACTACAGCAGAACCAGTTCTGCCAGCACAAGTGGGCTTCCCGGGGACGTTTCACATTCCCTCCCTCCTTTAAATGTTATCAGGTGCCATGCAAAGCAGCTCGGCGGGGCCGATCTCACCTGGATGCAAAGTGCAGCGTTCAGTCAGCCACGCCGAGCTCTATTCAGAAAATAGAACTCTTATCCAGACTTAGATCAACATAAAAAGCTGCTGGAAGTCCTGAAAACTAGATTCTTTTCAGATTATTATTCAAATCAGATCAAACTTTATTTATACAGTACCAATTCACAACAAAGTTATTACAAGTCATTTTACGGTCACAGTCCCATTCAATCCAATTTATTACAGTCCAGTTATAATCCAGTTAAAAGAAATCCATCATATGATCCACATCAGCCCAGTTTATAATAACTATGTTCACATAAACCAGTTAATAAAATAATGACTTAGCTAAGAAAATCAACGAATGGGATCAAATCTCTTTGATTTATTCCGCCATCCTGAGCTGCACCAGAAGACAGCGGAGAGAAAAACCTCCATCAGAACTAGGAAGGATGGCCATCCTCCTGAACCAATTGGAGGTGGAAAGGGCAGGAAAGAGGCTCATCAAGCAGCATAAATCACTTGTTCCTTTATTCCATTTCTGACATTCCCTGAAAATTCAATCTAAATCTGTCCACAACTTTTTGAGTTATGTTGCTAACAGATAAATGATAACAGATAAATAAACAAAACCTTCGCCTTGGAGGAGGTAATTAATTACAAGAACGTCAGATATTTCTACATGGAGAGTAAAGCGAGCAGAGAGGAGCCCATTGCATCATGGGACGTCCCCCAGCAGCCTCGGCCTATAACAGTAGGACTAGAGAATGGATCAGGGTCACCAAGCTAGACCTGCTATGAGATTTATCAGGAAGGAAAGTTTGAAGATCATTTGAAGGTAGAGAGGGGGTCTGATACCATGAAGCCAGACTGCTAGCAGGACCTCCTCCCCTGATACCTGGGTGTCCTCCACTGCTTCCTGGGCCTCCTCCCCTGATACCTGGGTGTCTTCAACTGCTTCCTGGGCCTCCTCCCCTGATACCTGGGTGTCCTCCACTGCTTCCTGGCCCTCCTCCACTGCTTCCTGGGTCTTTGGTCTTCCAGGAAGACCAAATCACCTGTTTGAATACTGATTTGGAATATGGAAAACTTACATAATCCAATTATGAAGAAATTGTTTGTTCACCAAATTTTTCCAGACACCTAATCAAGGAAGGACTCTTAGGGACCCACAGCTTAAACCCAAAGGCCTACTGGGTGGACAATTAAATGTTCGAAGTATAATTCCAAAACAAGAACAAATGGAGGATTAGTTGATACAATCTAATAATGACTTTATTGGATTTACAGAAAGCTGGCTGGTGAGTTCTTCACCTGAGGCAGCCGTTGATATGACAGGATACAGTGTCTTTACAAAGGACAGGGATCGATGTAGAGGAGGGGGGTTATGATCTATGTAAGATAATCTTAAATGCTCACAAATTATGTGGCTTGAAGAAATTACACTTGAATGTGTGGGAGTAAATATAGAGCTTTCAAAGGAAATGAGCTTCAATTTGCATCTATCAAAGACCCTCAGCTAATATACAATTATATGATCAGTTTAAATTACAATAAGAGAGAATAAAGATTAAAATTAGAAAAAAATAAAATATATAACTGACCTTTTTAAAATGTTTCAATTAGTCGAAAAGCCAACTCATGTAACTAATCAATATAAAACCAAATTAGATCCCTAATTTACAAATAAAGCTGAACGAATCGTAAAGACAACGGGTCTCTCTGACCATATTGCCATCTTTTTCACAAGGAAATTAACTTAAAAGCGTTTTGAAAGGTATCGTACGTCTGATCAGAGCTCTTCAAAATTTGGCAAGAGTCCTGAAGGACATGGATTGGACTGAAATGGTTTCATGTGACGACAGCTTAACAAATAGTTCTATTTTCCACTCTAAAATTAATCAGATCATAGCTTCCTTTACAAAGAGAAGAAAGAAAAACAAAAGAAGTTAAACAGACCTACCACGGCTTAATGAAGAATGCAGAAAACCAATGAAGACTTGGGATCTATTACTTAAAAAAATGGCTCAAAACTGGACTCGCTTCAGCTAGATTTTTCATGTCAGCAAAAAACAAAGTATTTAAAGTAATGCATAAATCTAAAGCAAATTTTTATATGTCTGGTATTGAGCCTGCTAATACTGATGGCAAAGAGGTTTGGCAAAATATTAATAAAATTACTCGAAGAGGGACAGATAAAGGCAATAAATTAGAACTACATATTAATAATGAATTGGTGAAAATCCATCTGCTGTAGCAACTGAATTTAATTACTTTTTTTAAAGATTCAGTATCTGAACTTTCAAAACGTTTACGTCATACGAAAATGTCACCTATCAGGTGAATGAGTCATTTCCTATTTTCACAATAACAGAAATTAACGAGACAGAAGTAGGCTATAATAAAAAGTTTTGATAACTCTGAAACTAAGGATGTATATGGGATAGATACCAATTTTATAAAAGCTCACAAAGATGCCCTGGTATGTTCAATCACTCATTTGATTAATCTGTCAATTAGGCATTCTGTTGCTCCAACAACATGAACGTTACTTCAGTGTTTAAGTCTAGGAACAACGATTGTGTAACAACTTATCTGACCCGTCAGTATATTGTCCACTGTTTCAAAAATGATTGAAAAGTGGTCACTAAACAACTGATATTTCATTTAAACAAGGGCGAAATGGCCATGTATCCCATGCAGTTTGGTTTTTGTGCCAACATTGAACAGAAACAGCAATAAACTTCTTAGAAAAAGTAAAACAGGATTTGGATAGTTGTCATGTTGCTGGGACTGTCTTGATTTTAAGAAGGCATTTGATACGGTTGACCACCATCCTATTGGCCAGGCTAACCAAATTACATTTTTCAGAACAAGCATTTTTCTGGATGAGATCATACATGTCGAACCGAACTCAGTGTGGAACAGTTAGTGGTGTTAAATCTCCTTTTCTAAAGTACCAGGTTGGAGCTCCTCAGGGCTCCATACTTGGACCCATGTTATTCTCATTATATATTATTGACTTGCCAACACATCAATTTCCAGCTTTATGCAGATGATGCTGTCATTTATACTAAGGCAAATTCTGATGTGGAAGTTTAAAAACAAAAAAGAAAAACAAACTTCAGTATTGATGAGTGGCTCAGTAAGTCATGTCTTTTATAAAACTCAAAGAAAACTGATGCATGATATTTTCAAAATGCCCAACAGCAAAGTCAAGCCTATGTATTTTAAGAGGAGAGGAGCTATAGATTGCAGATGAATTTCAGTATCTCGGTGTTGCACTGGACTCGACATTATCCTTTAATGGTAAAATTGTACATTTTAATCTGTAATTTGAGACAAATTAGATCAGATCTCTTCATTTTATAACATTGTCCCAAAGAAATGCAGCTAAAATGTTTCTTCATTGTATGATTTTTTCACATAATGAATATTGTATTACTAACTGGTCACTGACAAACATGGCTACTTTACAACCAACAGAATCGTTATACAAAACAACTCAAAATTGTTTGATAGAAAACATTTTGAGTTCATCATTGTCTAATGCTTCAGAAATGCAACAAGATTTTGCATGGACTCTCTCCACCATCCTTGAATGTATTTATTAAGTTCATATCCAGTATAACTGGTAAAATAACCAGAGCCAGAGGCGACTGTGTAGAACCATATAGACCCACAGCATTTAGTCAACAGCTGCTACCAGTTAAAGGAACTGAAATCTGGAACAGCATCCCAGCTGATGTTAGAGACTGTACCACATCCAATTTATTTAAAACAAAACTCAAATGTTGGCTAATGAGGAACCAGACATGTAACCACCAATGACTTCTTTTACTTACTTAAGTGTTTGATTGTGTGGATGATTTTTCTTTTTCAATTCTCTGTCATTTTTGTTGAAAACTGTTTTTATATTTCCTTGATCTGCCAGGGACTACATATGGAAAGTAGCCACTGGCTAATTCTGGTGTATTTACATTTTTTATGTTCATTAATATGCCTTGTCCCTTTTAAAAAAATAAATTGAACATGGCTGGTTCCACATCGAGGGGTCTGATAACTGAAGGTTCTGCTTTCCAGTGTAGATGATAGAAGTATTATAGAAAAATCTGATCTTGTTTAACTGACAGCTGTTCCTCCTCTTACAGAAAACAATCTGTTTTTAATCAAACAGACCAGCTCAGGAGGTTATTGTGATTTATTAGAATATTTTACTTTTTTCAAACATGTCCTGCAGAAATCTGGAAAAAATGTTTTAAACCTGATGTTTCCACATGAAGAAAACTCTCCTCCTAGTCAGTAACAGCGAGGCATCTGTGAGGCCCAAAGGAACAAACATGGAGGGCGAATATCAGCAGATCTGAACTTCTTCCTGTTGCCTCTGTAAATCTTGAAATCTGTATCTTTTAGGAGCTTTAATCTAAGTTGTAACCTAAATGTTGTCTAAATCCTTTATTTTAAGATTCAGTTTCTCATTTTAATTAGACTTTAATTCAGGAGATCAACAGGTGGTCTGCAATCTGGAAAAGAAGAATAAAAACTAATTAGAAATTAAACAAAGTGAGAACAAATGTGTTTACAAGCCATGGGCATCCTGCTTGTTTGTTCACACGTAAACATCCTGATTTGCATTATTTGTAGTTGGGTTACATCATACTGGTGTCACTAGCTGTTTAGAGCATGTAAATTCCTGTAAG
>CM047996.1:3667506-3677547 GCA_026261665.1 Melanotaenia duboulayi | reverse complement strand
ATATATATATATATATATAGTCGGCCACCAGTGACGTCATCCAAGACCAGGCACAGAAGATGGAGCGATGGGTGGAGCACTACTCCCAGCTCCACAGGACATGCAGGACGCCTACATCGTCACTCTGTACAAGAACAAGTGCGACAGGAGCAACTGCAACAACTACCACGGCATCTCACTTCTCAGCATTGTCGGCAAGCTCTTCGCTTGAGTCGCTCTGAAGAGACTGCAAGTTCTTGGTGAGCGAGTCTACCCAGAATCACAGTGTGGATTTCGAGCCAACAGGTCCACCATAAACATGGTCTTCTCTCTCAGGCAGCTGCAAGAGAAATTTAGGAAACACTACAGAAGGCATTTACCTCAGAACCAGGTCGGATGGTAAGCTGTTCAACCTGTCCAGACTAAGAGCCAGGACCAAAGTCCAGATGAAGTGCCTGCGCGACTTCCTCTTCGCAGGTGACACTGCCGTTACAACCCACTCTGCTGAAGAACTCCAGCGGCTCATGGATCGCTTCAGCAAGGCATGTCAGGCCTTCAGACTCAACATCAGTCTGGAGAAGACGCAAGTCCTGGAACAAAACGTGGACCACCCGTCACAGATGACGATCTCAGACCACGAGCTGGAAGTCATCCACGACTTTGTCTACCTCGGCTCGACCATCTCCGACTCCCTCTCTGTCGACTCGACAAGCGCATCAGCAAGGCATCCACCGCCATGTCCAGATTGACCAAGAGAGTGTGGTCCAACAACAAACTGACGGAGCACACTAAGATCCAGGTCTACAGCGCCTGCRTCGTGAGCACACTCCTGTACTGCAGCAAGTCTTGGACCCTGCGCACTCGACAGGAGCACAAACTYAATGCCTTCCAYATGCGCAGCCTCCGACGCATCCTAGGCATCACCTGGCAGGACAAGGTGACAAACAAAGCTGTCGTTCGCCCTGCTGAAGCAGCAACGTTTGCACTGGCTTGGTCACGTGGTGCGGATGGAAGACGGGCAGATCCCAAAAGACCTCCTGTATGGATAACTGGCACAAGGGCACCGCCCGACAGGCAGACCCCATCTGCGCTACAAAGACGTTTGCCTGAAAGTCCTGGGAGCAAACCGCAACACCCAGGAAGCCATCGCCTCGGATCGGTCGGCTTGGAGGGCAACAGTTAGAGCAGGTCTCGCCAAGTTCGACGCCGTGCTTGCAAAACAGTCCGAGACCAAGAGGCAAAGACGGAGGGCTGCAAACCAGACCAGCAGACCATCTACAGTCTTCCTCTGCACCATATGCGGAAGGGACTGCCACTCCCGGATCGGGCTGATCAGCCACACCTGAAGTTGTACCACCAAGCGAGACACCAGCCGGAGCGCAGTTCCATAGTCCCTCGAGACTGATGGAGGCCAGAAGTAAAAAGGAAAATAGAAAAAAGAAAGAGGAGACAAAGATACAACAGATAGAAATAATATACAGCAGATAAAATTTATTATAAACTGGAATGATTTGGATCATATGATGGTTTTGTTTTTAACTGGAATGAGAATATAACTGCAATGACCCTGTCCCCAACTGCTTTTGGTAGTGTTCATGTTTCAGTAATTTCCCTGAATGTCACAGTTTCTGCTTTTTTGCTGTGTTTTTGTTTTAGACATTTTGAGTTCCACATTGTACTTCCTGTTTTATTTTGAAGTGGGTTTTAATTTTTCATCCCACTTAGTTTTTGCTTTTCATCTAGTTCACCAGGTGAAACCCAGGCCAAGTATTAGTAGCTGTACCACTCTGCCCCGCTCGTTAGTTTTCAGGTTTCAGTGTTCTGTGCAGACTTCATTGGGTCATCTTATACATTTATCATTTAAGTTTATTATTTCTTATAATATAATTACATTTGGAAAGACAAAGAGGTGATGTAAACTTTGTTTATTATTATTAAATTCAATTTTACCATTAGTTTGATTTAATGACAAAAGTCCAGGTTTAAACCATCCTGACATCAACGTTGGTTTGAGTCAGGAAAAGGTTCCTGTGTTGTTGGGGGCCCTGCGGACATGTTCTTGTCCCTGGGGTGCCTATCCTTGGTGTTGGGTTGGCGTTGTTGGCGGTGGTTTTGCCTGGGGCAGTCGTGCCCCATCGGGTTCCTGGGTGGGGCTCTGCTGGGGGGAATGGGTGGCTCTTGGGGCTGTGGGGTTCCTGCCCTCCATGCAGCACGCACCTTGGGCCTGCTCACCATCGCCCTGTGCTGCCCGGTGCCCCTGCCCCTTTCAAACCGGGGGGCTCCAGCTCCAGGTTCGGTACTGACATATAAAAACTAAAGAAAATAACATTACAATAAAAATAATAAAAATATCAAGTGCAGCCTATCATTTCTCATAGTGATTACAAACATATCATTAAATAATTTTAATAAAATGGTAATACACATGAAAACACATTTATACTCTTTTCATCATGGTTGTGTACCAGCCATGAAAATTTCATGGTCAGCACACCAATAATACAGGTTCAATTAATTCCTGTCATACGGTGCATGTGCACAGATTTTTACGTTGTAGATCACCCTGGAATCTTTAATGTTCTCTAACGTAAGAAGTTAAGAAGTTGAAAGATCGAATGTTTTAAACTAATTAAAAACATTAACTAGTAAACACTAAATATGTCTCCTAATTTGTTTCAATTACTATCAAATACAGGTTCACTATACCACACATCACTTTAAATATTAAAAAGTACATATTACCTTCTTCTGGACGAGACCTCCCTTTACAGCATGATCYTACAGTCCAGAGGAAGTTTGCAGACACCAGGAAGCAGCAATGCTAACATGTAGCATAGCAGCATGACAGGAGAAACTCAGCTAAAAGACTCTACCAAGCATCAACATCCAACCAAACACAGTTCAAACCCCAAGCAGTTATATGTAAATGTAGAAAGCCAGGAGAACAGCTCTGTCCACTTTAGAGCTTCTACTAATTTCTCCACACAAACAAGGAGTCACATGACAGCAGAGACTCTGCTGGTTMCAGAGACGTCTGTCTCATCACKGTGGGACAGAAACTCTGGAGCWAGCWGCCAGAACCAGAAACCAGGTCTTACTGTTGATGTTTGTGGAGAAAAGTTTGATTCCAGCTCTAAAAACTCTGCTAATGTTTCTCCTACGACTCTGTCTTTGTTTGAACTGAACCATGAAGGTCCTGCTGGTTTCTATGGAGATGAAGGAGGTTTTATAGTGAAGGATTCACTTTTCCTATCAGAAGCTGCATTTCCATTACAGTATTTCGGAAAATAAAAGGGATATTTCTAACATTTCAATAAAGTGCAACTGCGATTTGCCTGTGTTTCCATTGAACGGCGTTTAGCGCATTAGCCGTTATCTCGTAAAATCTTGTCCCACGAGACTCCACTTTGAGGAGGATAGAGATTTCTAAATTTTTGTAAAAATCTGCATTTCACCATTGTTTGCTACAAAAGTTGGCGATTATATGTTTTTCTTTAATTATTTGAAAAAAGAATTCCATCTCCTCAGACTGCGCCATCTCTATTTGAAATGAATTGGTCACGTGACCCACTACGTCACGTCCGGTGAAGCGTATATGCGAGAAAAGTGTTTCCATTACACTTTTGCGATATACTTCTATATCGACATGTCTGAAAAACACACCTCATGAAAGTGTAAAAACATTTTAGCGATATTTGAGAGCTTTTTCTAAATGTAGGTGTTTCCATTACTGATTTTTTTATTGTGATATTTAGCTTTTTACGCAATTCTAGGGGTAATGGAAACACACCTATAGACTATCTTGAGCTTCACTTCTTTCTGGATCCTCATGGTGTTTCTAAGGTGAATGTGGGGGGTATCCCTGGATCCTCCGGACTTTGGACAGTTTCTGCCCTTCACCAGAAAATAGACAGCACCGCACATCCTGCACTGCACAACACAATGAGGAAACAATGAGTGTGCTCAGTCAGAGGCTTCTTCAAGTGAGCTGCAGGCAGAAGGTAGAGAAGGTCATTCCTGCCAGCAGTCCAGCTGGATCAAGGACTCATGATCAGGTAATTATTTTTTTAATAACAAAAATAAACTACTACAACATTACAATTTTCCTCTGGGAGTGAATAAAGTATTTTTAGAAGAAGTTGTGGGTCAGTGAAGCAGACAGTAGTTTCATCTGTCTCACTTTCACTTCTTGGTTTCAGTATTGCTTCACCAATGAGTTTTATTTCTCTTTAGCTTTGTGGTTGATTTTTTATTTCCTCCCTGAGTCACAGATGGAAATACTTACATTTCTCAGTCATGCAGGACTTGCTTCAAGTGAGGCAGATCATGTTTTTAAAAAACAAAAACAACAACAACAAAAAACAAACAAAAAAAAACTTTTTACTGAGGTTTAAAGAACTCCCTGAAGTCCCCAAAGCCCCGCAGGTTAGCTGGGAGGAAAAACAAGAGGTGAGATAAGCTGACCGAATCATAACTAGCGGCTGCTCCATTAAACTCACTAGTTAAAATGAGTTAGAGTATCTTTGGCTGCTGCTTCAGTTTGAGCAAACAGCAGAAGACATTAGTATGTTCCTGTGGTTTGTCCACAGAAAGAATGAGATGTGGAGGAGCTTCAACGCAGCTAAGGGATTCCTGAGTTTCATCACGTAAGTTTAGCTCTTTAAATGGATGTAAAGAAACTCAGAGGGACTCAGAGGACCTTTAAACTTGCAAAGACAGAAAAGAGGAATGAGAATTATATCAACATCAGTTTTGTGGTAACAATGCAAAAACTTATGTAGAATCACATGTTTACTCTTGAAAACAGAAGTGAGAAGAAGAAGTGAATTACAGGATCCTCAAACTCTACTAACAGTTTAAAACAAGACATGCAACTTTAGCCAGATAAAATAATACGTGACTCCACATCTTACAAAGCAATGACTGGTCTGATGGGACCATCAGGTTGAAGTGTGGATGTACAACTCCACCAGCCAGGGAATGCTGGAGTCAGTGGTTGGTTCAGTTTTCATTACTGCCCACCCCTGAGAAGGTTCACATAAACCGGCTCTCTGCAGAGACCAGTTTTTATGTGGGTGTTGTGGGAAATGAAAAACCCAACCAGTTCTTCAGACGGCCGTTCATTTCCGCATCAAGTCTGGGGTGAGGCCCACCCCGTCAGCCTGCTGAGCGGGCTTGTGTTTGGGGGTGGATCTCAGATCTAATTCTTTCATACCTGCGTTCTCACACAGGTAGAAAGCTTTATATAACACATCCTTTTCAATTGTGTGAAATAATTGAATTAATGCAACATAAATCTGCTCATCCAGGTGATTTGGTTTACATAACGTTTAAACCCCGGGTTTATGGAGTCAGGGAAGGTAAAATGTTGATTCTTCAGTCAAGAAATAGATGGACAATAAAAGGTCAAAGGAGCCATCAGAAAAAAAGAAGAAAGGGAAGAAGAGGTAGAAAAGCAGGATATGAAAGGCAAGGCAATTTTATTTGTACATCTCATGTTATGTACAAGACAATTCAACTTGCTTTGCATAAAACATGAGCAGCTTTACAGCGGGGGGCAGGAAGCAAGAAAAAGAAACTTTAACAGAATTAAATACAAATATTTTCATACTATCTTATTGATAGTTGTGTGAAAACAAGATTATAAAAGATGAAGTCTGGAATAAAGAAAGCTGGATTTAGGTCAGAAAACCAGAAGAAAGAAAATAAGCTAAAAAAACTAGAGAAATATGAGTATTATTGGTGTAATAAAACCACAAAGTGTGAATTAATGTGTGTTTCAGACTCTTGCTGTGTTGCTCCCATCAGCAGGATGCTTGTATTTAGTGTTTAAGCTCACTGAACTAAAAACTGTTTGAATTTAAGACCCTATGCAATTAAAAATGTCATCTTTTATTTCCAAGATTATTGAGAAAGTTGTATTTCATCAGCTTAATGACCATTTAAATGAAAGTGGAAATCCTGATAAATTTCAGTCTGACTTCCGACCTCATCACAGCCCTGAAACAGCTCTGGTCAAAGTGTTAAATGACAGATTCTGGTCTAGTATCAGTCCTGGTTCTGCTGGATCTCAGTACTGTGTTTGACACTGTAGATCACAGAATCCTGGTACACAGGCTGTAAAACTGGGTTGGACTTTCTGGAGTGTTCCTTAACTGGTTCAGGTCCCATTTAGAAGGCCGGAGTTATTTAGTTTTGATCANCCTGTTTAGAAGGCCGGAGTTATTTAGTTTCGATCGGTAGCTGAAATCTACGCCTAACTTTTTAACTTATCTTGCTTTTAATCAGTTAATTGTAATTTTATTGTGATTCTTGCTATTTGTTGTTGCCTTTTACTCTTTTTTAATATCTGTAATGCTTTTGTTTATGTAAAGCACTTTGAATTGTCCTGTACATGAAATGTGATGTACAAATAAACTGCCTTGCTTAAATAATTTCCCCCTGGATAGTTTGTGATCATAACACAACACTGCAGCTCCAGGTTTTCAGCTAACTGAATGTCCTCTGCTCAGAAAAATCTCATTTTCAATGCTAACTGGGTCTATGCTAACCAGGACCTCCATGCTTGCTTCCTGATGTGTTTGCATTGCACCCTTGTATTAACATATAGTAAATTCTAATTAAAATCTCATTTTATGTTGTAACTAATGCATCTGCTGGACTTGGTTTAACACTTCAGGGTTCTGAATGAGTATTTCAGCCTGCCGTCTTTCCACTCTAAAAAATGACACAAACAGCCATTTACACCAGTTGCGTTTTGAAGCGAACAGTTCGCTAATTACTTGAGCTCTGATCTCAAAATCACATCCTTCTTTGAAACAGCACAACAGCGGCTGCAGGAGGCTTCCATGCTAACTTGTCCTACTGAGCAGTGTTGGGGTAGTTACTCTAAAACATTAGTTACTAGTTACATTACTTCTGTAAATACTAGTTACTGCTTTTGAAAAGTAACCTCACTACCTTTTTACTTTACTTTACCATTTCTTTATTCGCCGTGTAGACATGGACAAACATCATAGCCGAATCATTACTGCCTGTCTGCAGAGTGTTTACATTATAAACAAAATAGCTTGAAAACCATAAGAACAACATCCCCGTCTGTGGGAAGAAATAAACACACTTGTCTCATCATCATTTAGTATTTTTCTAAACCTGGGCAATTCAATAGTCGACAATGAACCTANACACTTGTCTCATCATCATTTTATCTATTATTTTTCTTAACTTGGGCAATTCAATAGTCGACAATGAACCTGCAACTAGCTTGTTATTTTCTGTCTGTGTTACCGGCCGCTGCGCTCCAGGAAATGTTGAAAACAGCTTAGCTATTTAAGGCGGGTCGGCTGCTTGTTTAGGCGGGTCGGCTGCTGAAGGATCTTTCACCACAAGTTTAAACTGAAACTGGACTGAACTGAAAATAATGCGAATATCACCACTGACCAAAAGCCCGTATCTCTGTCTCCAGCTCCATTTTTCCCTCTCCTTGGTTGGCGCATAACAGCTACGTCAATCAAATCAATCTCTACGGCAACGTGCCAAGACAAGCACACACACAGGTGGCAGCATGCGCGTACCACTTAAAATAGATCAGAACTTTACACATAGGCAAACACGGCCCGAGTAATGCAGAAAAACGTGTTACTGTAGTCCAGTAAAGTAATTTTGTTACCAATATTTTAAGTGTAATACATTACTTTAGTTTGTTACCCAAAAAAGTAATATTGTTACTGTAATGCGTCACTTTGTAACATTATGTTGTAACACATTACTCCCAATACTGCTACTGAGTAATTGCTACTCTTCCCACAGCTGGAGACTAGCCTGTCTGTGGTCTGTGGACCCCATGTTCCTGTTTGAACTGCAGTTTATGCTCCACAAGCCATTTTAAAAATGACCTTTGTAACACAAAGTCACAAATGAGCACTCGTGGTCATGTCTTCATGTGTCTATATATATATATATCTAAAAAGGAAGGACAACTGAGGACGGACTAGTTTTAATATTTATGTTTTTCTCAAAGCGTCTTGATCATGTTGAACAAAAAAGGAAGTTCAGTGCAGGAAAAGCACTTCCTCTTGCTGCCACTGTGCTTTGTGTTCTTACAAAGCTGATTTAAGCAGAAACAAAAACTAAAATTCAGTTTATGTTTACTGTTAACAAGATTTTATATAGCTAAATATTTCTATTGTTTAAATTTGGGAAGCAATTAACATTTGTAATTAAGAAACAAATGTGCTGATTTTCACTTAAATTCTTTTTCCAATAAATCTAAATGTGATTGTGTTTCTTCAAATATATATATAATAGATTTGTTTTATTATTTTGACATTGTTATTACAAAAAACAACCAACCAAACAAATAAAAAAAAGGTATCCTGGGTTTTACTATAATATCTCTTTAACCCTTAAAACTTCAAGCCATTTTAAAATATATTTTTGGTCCACACAAATTCCATAAAAGTTATGAACAAAATCCGTGACAAAAGGCAGCCTTGGCGGAGTCCAACCCCCACTGGAAACAATTCTGATTTACTGCTGGACACTGGTCATACAGGGACTGGACAGCTCAAACAAGCAGGTCCGGCACTCCATACCCCCAGAGTACACCCCACAGGAGTCCCTGGGGGACACGGTTGAACGCCTTCTCCAAGTCTACAAAACACAGGTAGACTGGTTGTGCAAGTTCCCATGCCACCTTCAAGACCCTAAAGAGCGTGTAGAGCTGGTCCACTGTTCCACGACTGGGATGAAAACCACACTGCTCCTCCTCAATTTGAGATTCAACTATCCGAAGGACCCTCCTCTCCAGCACCCCTGAATAGACCTTACCATGGAGGCTGAGGAGTATGATCCCCTTGTAGGTGGAGCACACCCTCTGGTTCCCGTTTTTGAAGAGAGGGACCATCACCCCAGTCTGCCAGTCCAGGGGAACTGTCCCCGATATCCATACGATGCTGCAGAGGTGTGTCAGCCAAGGCAACGTCTCGAGTAGAGGTCAGCAGGCCCCCATCCCCACTGTACACAGTGTTGACGGAGCACTTGCTTTCCCCTCCTTAGCCGCTGGATGGTGGTCCTGCATCTTATCGAAGCCATCCAGAAGTCATTCACCATGGCCTCTCCAAACTCCTCCTATGCCCGCCTCAACAATAGTGGAATGGAACACAGCCCACTAAGACTCAATGTCCCCAACCTCTCCTGGGACATGGCTGAAANGCCCACTAAGACTCAATGTCCCCCACCTCTCCTGGGACATGGCTGAAGTTCTGCCGGAGATGGCAGTTTAAACTCATCTGGGACCCTGCCAGATGTTCTAGCAGACACTCACAACACGCTTGGGTCTACCAGGCCTGACCGGCATCCTCCCCCACCGTCTAAGCCAACTCACCACCAGGTGGTGATCAGTTGACAGCTCTGCCCCTCTTTTCATCTGAGTGTCCAAAACATGTGGCCACAAGTCCAACGACACGGCTACAAAGTCGACCATCGAACTGTGGTCTAGAGTGTCCTGGTGCCAAGTACACAATCACACACCTCCAGGTCTCACTATCATTGCCCACATGAGTATTGAAGTCCCCTAGCAGAACGAGGGACTACCCAAAAGCCCTTCCAAGGGCTCCAAAAAGGGTGGGTACTTTAAACTGCTGATTGGTGCATAAGCACAAACAACAGTGCATAGAGGTGGGTCCAACTATATCTAGCCAGAACCGCTCAACCTCACGCAACAGCTCAGGCTTCTTCCCTGCCAGAGAGGTGACTTTCCACGTCCCTAGAGCTAGCTTCTGCAGCTGAAGGTCAGACCGCCAGGGTCCCCGCGCCCTTGCCCCACCTCCAGGCCTGGCTCCAGAAGAGGCCCCAGTGACACACCTCAGGGAAAGGGAAACCTGGGTCCATGGTTTGTTGTCATCATAGGGGTTCTTTGAGGTGCACTTCATCTGGTCCCTCCCATAGAAAATGTTTGCCATGTGTGATCCTACCAGGGGCATAAATCAACATAGCTACTAGGATCATCAGGACGCGCAAACTCCTTCACCACGGTAAGATGGCGGCTCAGGGAGGAAGCTT
>CM047996.1:3633025-3647960 GCA_026261665.1 Melanotaenia duboulayi | reverse complement strand
GTAGAGTTTACTAAAGTTCTGAGGAGATAAATGTCTCCTGACACATNATCATGTAGAGTTTACTAAAGCTCTGAGGAGATAAATGTCTCCTGACACATAAAATATTCTCAATATTTATCCTTATCTGTCTTATCTAAACTCTGTAGCTTCAGCATATATCTGCTTTTGTCAGGACTGAGGCGTGGAAGGTTAAATGCAGGCACAAGGCTTTAATAACAGNGGTCAGGACTGAGGCGTGGAAGGTTGGTGTGGAGCTAAATGCAGGCACAAGGCTTTAATAACAGTAATTAAACCAGAGTACATGGCATGAAGACTATGAGACGTGAACTGTTGGCGACATGGGCCCTGGAGCTGGTGGAGACATGGGCCATGGATCTGGAGGCGCATGGAGCTGGCAGCGGCGGTGCAAGGAAAGGTTTTTTGGAGCCTTGCCTCTTTCTGGCCACTGCAGTTGTCTGTGCAGACCCATACGAGCTGGGTTTCCCAAGAGGTGTCCAGACCATCCGTCTGGACCCCCAGAACAGCTACTTCTCAGGAGTGTGGTCCATCACTGCATCACGCCCCTATAGCCACCTCAACAGTTCAGCCGAGGTAACGTAGACATAGCCTGCTGGGTCTGCGAGTAGCCAGTCCATTCGGTCAGGACCGAGGCTTGGAAGGTTGGTGTGGACCCAAATGCAGGCAGATGAATGCAAGAACAAGGCTTTAATAACAAAAACTAAACTAAGAGAGGCCAGATGAGGGGCAAAAAAGGTGATCCCAACCCGGGACCCCTTCAGAGATGTAAACCTTATGAGGTGGAAGAGGAGCATCCTGACCAGGGATCAGAAACAGGAACCAGGGGTGGTGAAGCAGTGAGTACCTCCTCAGAGCTGGACGGGAACTTGGTAATGGCGTGGGATGCTGGAGAGCTGGAAAAGCTCTTGGCGTCAAACGTTGGAGTACTGGAGAAGACCTGGGTGCTGGCCTCGGATGATGGAGCGCTGGATTGCACCTGATGATGATGGAAAACCACTTTTTAGAAAGATGATGCTGCCTCTGTTTATGTTTCTGGTCTGCAGTAAGAAATGCTCTTCTTCCTGTTCCCTGTTCCTGTGACCCCGCAGCTCAGGAAACTCTTTGCAGCTGTACCACTTTCCCAACTGTGACAGCAGCTCTGAAAGGCAGGATGTCCTGTTTCAAGTTCCCCTGAGAGACTCTGTCAGAGGTCAGCACCCTAGTAAAGGTTCACCAGCCACAGGAAGGATGAGCAGTGATGGGTGCACACATACATGTTGTGCTGTCTGCATCGATATTTGTTGATATAAAGAATAATACTACATGACTTAGACAGCTGATGCAGAGTTGGAAACTGTGTGGTTACACTTGCAGAAAATGTTTTGCTCTAAGGTTGAAGCANCAATGCAGAGATGGAAACTGTGTGGTTACACATGCACTCAAACTCAAAGAAAACACAACAAAGTGAAAACAGAAAACTGCAGAAGAAGAAAATGTTTTGCTCTAAGGTTGAAGCATTTTCAGGACATAAAGCTGCATTTCTATTTCTAATTTCATTTCATTTCTACTGTTGTCCCATGAAAGATATAATGAAATATTTGCAAAAATACGAGGGGTGTACTCACTTCTGTGAGATACTGAAAATTGTAAAGCACTTTGGCTAAAAGCGCTATATGAATACAGACCATTTACTTATAACTAAAGATTCTAGAGCAGAGCTTTAACCATGGACTTTCATATGAAAATAAACAGATATGCAGTGAATATACACACCACAAGGTATGTTAAATCAGTATGTAGGCTACTAAAACTCAGCATACAGAATGACAACATTTCCATTCTCCTCAATGTCTGTAAAATCTCGGACATAAAAGTGACATTTATTTGAAAAATAAAATAGGTACAAGATTTACACAAATACATCCAGCAATGCAGCTTGTTGAAATCTCCACCCTGTACAGAGAACTACACTATTGTTGAGATATTCACACAAAGATATACACACAAACAACATAAAAAACATGGCTTGGCTAAAACCCATGGAAACAGGACGTGTTTTTGAACTTCTGGTGCATGTTGTTACTCTGTAAGCTAATTATTGGCATCTTGGCAATGTGGAGCAGCTTTAAATTAAAAAACACAAAACAGCATGCATGGTAGTGACTGTCTACGCCATAAAAACTCATCCTCCAACCCGATACTCTTCTGTACAACGTACAGGACCTCCAGCAGTCTGATCAGCTGTGTTAGTGGAACTTGCTGATGCCTGGCGGATGAGGTGCTCTGCTGCTCTCATGAGCCATACTGTGTCTTCTGATGGAGAACACAACTATGCTGCGCGATTAACTTTAGTAAGAAACCAAACCGTTTGTAATTCCGTCAAGATTTCAGCGAAATAAGAGTCTTTATGTTTGTGCTGCTCACTTACTTTCCCTCAGATACAACAGATCCCGCGAGAGAGCAAACCTGTGGTAAGATGGCTGCCACATGACGGCATTTGCCATTTTTGCCATTTTATTCCTGCCTTGTCACCATAGGGGCGGCATGGCTCAGTGGGTNCGCCGCATAACGGGGTTTGCAGCTCCACCATAAAGCATCTAGCCTGTGTATATATACCTATGTCCCAACCCGCCCACTCTCTGCCCCTGATCACCCCACACCTCCCACCCCAACCCTTGCAGTTACAGCCATTTTTCAAATTCAGCTGGGGGTAGAGTTATGCAGAAAGTATGGGGTGGAGCTACACTTTAAAGAACTTGCTAATCATTTAATCACATTTACCTGAGAAGTAGAAGATATGTCGACATCATCATGAAAATGTAAAAATGTTGGCAGCTTTTTTTTAATAAGTGCTCATTTTAAATTTGATGCTGGGAGCTTGTCTAAAAAGTTTGTGGTTTATTTCCTCTGTCGGTGTTGCAGCAGTCTGAAGAAACCACCTTATGCAGATGTTTCTACAAATACATGCAGCTGTAATGAATTTTAAGCTCAATAAGGAAGATTATTTTTCTCACATCTGCCCTCATTCTCTGGGGTTTAGGATTTATTCCTGCCTTGTCACCTCTTGAACCCATCGGTGTGATCCCTGTAAGACATTCTGTCTCACCGTGCTGAGTCTTTCTTGTACATCAGTAAATGTTCTATCCTTTCATTAAGTCCTTTCTTATTGAAGCGTGTCTGGGGTCTTGTTTAAGTAAGATGGTCATTTCCTGAGAAAGTCTATTGCTTTGTTTTAGCTTTCTGTGTTACAAGCAACCATTGCTCATAAACTGGACTTCCTATAATAATTTTGGTCACTGGTTCATTTATGTACAACGAATTATAGGCAGAGGTTGTAAATGAGAGGAAGAAATCAAATAAAGTTGTATAAAATGCCATTTTTATGAGACATGAGGGAGTGTATGCTGTTGGAGCAGGAATGTGATCATATTTTTCTTGTTCCCAGATACTCGTAGACAGTCCTGGTGCCAGGACAGAGAACCAGGGCAGGCAGCTGATCGCTGTGGGCGGGCCTCATTTATCAAATTCTGACTTCATAAGAGGACAAATTTCAGTTTAATGATTCAATATTTGACTCATATCAAAGCAGAGCTAAATTTCTACTATTAAAATAAATAAATCAATTTTTCAGACACTTAAAATCAGATCCAGCTGAAATCAGATGTAACAGGACAGATTTAACAGAAAATAGAATATTTAATTTATAAATAACAAAGACATTCTAGTCATTTCAACTAATATTCAGACGTCAGAATTAGATGACAGACTATCAGAGGTTGAGATCTGTCCATCAAAAAACCTAAACAGTAACATTATGTGAGAGATGTTGGATCAGATTTTACACAAAACAACACAAACACTCAGCACAATGCAGATGTTCAGATCAGGCTCAGGCCGCTCAGCAAACTAAATATAAATATACAAACACACACAAACAACTTGCAAATATCTCGAGACATAAGTTTTCTCAATGTAAAAAGCACATATGGGAACTGGTTCTACTTTTGACCATTGAGTACCACTACAAAAATAACTGATAAATAATTATAAATGACAATGATATTGTGAAGCATATAAATTGAAATGAGAAGACTGGATGGGAGGGCCTTGCCCACAGGGGTCCGCCCGTAGCGCTGGGTCTACTCCTAGAGTATGAATCTCAGCACAGTATTGTGGCTATTGATTCAACTCTATTCCAAATGCAGCTTCTTCCCTAAACGGTGGCCGAAGCAGAACAGTAACTGAAACCCCTGCAGACTGTAAACACCATGTAAGTCTGCACTGGGGTGTGTTTTGGTGAAGCATCTGTTTCCTTGTAATGTGAGTTGATGCAGGAAATATGCAAAACTCATCTGCTGGATTTTCCTGAGGACAAATTGCCATCCTGCCTGAGCTGGATTTCTACTCCAGCTCAGCCCTGGTATAAAGGTCAGTTTTGTTTTGTTTTGTTTTGAAATGTATATTTAGTCGTTTTACAAACTGAGTTCTCCTGGCTCCAGATGAGTCTCTCCTCTTCCTAACATCTATGGCATCATTTTAAAGCAGATGACATGACTTGTTAGATGCATTTCAGGGACTGAGACAGCTCTCAGGATGACACAATGACTTCATCCCATCAGAATGTCAATGCCCCTGCCCAGCTGAGTTCAGCTCACTTCCTGTGGATCAGGGCTTTCTCTCAGACACCACTGAATGGAGATGGTGTGACAGCTCTGAATCGGGTTCCTGTTTTTGCTCTTCATTTGAAAGTGGTTTTCCTGACAGGGGTCTCCCAACTTTTCAACTTTCTACTATCTGAAACTGACTAAACAACTCTGATGCAAAAAGAAATGAGAAGAAAACCAAACAGGGAGTCACAGGAAAACCCCTGAGCTCTGGGAATTTATACACTGATCAGAGAAAGTTAGAAATCTTTCTAAATGGAAAGGCCCATATTTTACATTCAGTGGATCACATTTTCTTTCATTTCCATTTTTTCTTCTTTTAGTCATTCTAAACCAAGTCCAGCACTTATACTGGGTATGAAACTCTTGTAGTTTTGTTGACTACTCAAAGCTCTTTATTGTTGGGTTCACACCTAAAAAGCAAGATGACATGTCCTCATATCAGGCGAACGTACATGAAAATGTGAATTCTGATATTCTGAATTTTGATACATACAGTTTCTGAAACCTATTNTAACATGAAAATGCCATATGTTTCACTTTTGATACATACAGTTTCTGAAGCCTATTGCATCACTTTATGGTAAAACATTGTTCAAAACCCGGTTTTACACATCTAATACTTGTCTTCTGCCCCCTGGTGGATAAAAAATAAAAATAAAAATAATGCACCACAATCTTCGGCCATCTTCCCCGACCAGTTGGGGGTGCAGAGAACAGGAAAATCAGGGACACCTGCCTAGAGTTATGTTCGCAAAGAAAATAACAGTTTATTTTGTTTTTTCTAAAAGTATTACAAAACAAAAANTCAGGGACACCTGCCTAGAGTTATGGTTCGCAAAGAAAATAACAGTTTTTTTTTTTTTCTAAAAGTATTACAAAACAAAAAAACTAACTTTGTGAGAGTTCAGGAAGCAAACACAATATAGCACGCATGCTTTGACTTCCTGTTATAGATTCTGTAAAATGAAAGAAATACAAATAAATTTAGGAGGTAACCACTGATGTTGGCGCTCGCCTTGATCATATCATTATCTTAAAATAACAGAGTTCAAAATACATATTTGAGTAAAGATGCACACACGGTCAGAAATTAGGTGAACTGCTTCAATTTTACATCTACAAAAAAAAAAAAAAAAAAAACAAGCTGCGAGTACACAGATGCCATAGTTGGCTTCCCAACTGGAGCCAATATGGCAACTGAATTGGTTCCTGAATCTGCTCTTCACTTGAAAGTGGTGTGTTTAGCAACACTCGTCCCACTTCTGATTTTTCTAATCACCTAAAACAAACTGTTATGAAAAGAGAAATGAAACTGAATGAGAGGTTTAAAAAAATCCCCTGAGCTCAGGGATTTTCTGTCTGACCAGAAAAGGTCATTTTAGTTTAAGATTTAAAGACTTCCATTGTCCATTCACTATACATGCAGGACACAGTAAAGACTATTTCAGCATTAAAGTATTTTTTGTGCTGGACATGGACATGGACATGGACATGGACGTGTCCATGCAAAGCAGCACAAATGATAAGATATGACAGAGGTAATGCATGATTTTAATGCAAAGTTCAAAAAGTGCAGAAGACAGTGAGCAGCAGATGCAACAACTGAGTCTTAATGAGAAACAGCTGAGGTCAGCTTCTTGTGTGATGAATGGAGTTATGGTCCAGGGGCGGGGGGCAGAGTTCAGCCTCTGTCTGGTGGACGAAGCTAATCAACTGTCTTGTGGAATGTGCCCTGAAGCTCTGGTATCTTTTCTCTGAGGGCAATAGGATGAAGAGAGTGTGATGGGAGGGGTCACCAGCGATGCTGATGGCTCTGTGGGTGAGGCAGTGGAAAACAGCTGTAAGGAGAACAGCAGGGCAGCCATGATGTTGCTGGCTGTATTCACCGCATGTTGCTGAGTCTTGGCAGGAGGCTAAGGAGACTAGACGGTGGCTCTTTTAGAGGGGTGATATACTAATAAAGGAAATGATTGTGTTGCTCTCCAACACTGATGTCACAACTGTGGTCATATTAAAGAGACATGAGAAATAAAACACCTTTACGGTAGAAGCACGCAGAAAGTGAAGATGTCCAACAAGACTGACATTGTTTTGTTTTTTTTCTGCCAATGATTGTGGGCATTACAAAACTATCTCTATCTCTCCATTGTAAACAATCCTTTTAAAAATTCCTGGATCCAGACGGTGATCCGGACCATCCCCAAAATCTAATCACTTGTTTCTTTATTCCATTTCTGATATTTTCTGAAAATTTATTTAGAATCCATAAATACATTTTTAAGATATGTTATTTAACAGACAGATAGACAGGAAGAAAGGCAGACAGACATATAGACAGACAGACAGACGGACAGGCAGGCAGACAGATAGACTGACAGACTGACAGACAGACTGACAGAAAGGCAGACAGACAGACAGGCAGACAGACAGGCAGACAGACAGACAGACTGACAGACAGGAAGAAAGGCAGACAGACAGACATACAGACAGGCAGGCAGACAGACAGACTGACAGACAGGAAGAAAGGCAGACAGACAGACATACAGACAGGCAGGCAGACAGACAGACTGACAGACAGGAAGAAAGGCAGACAGACAGACATACAGACAGGCAGGCAGACAGACAGACTGACAGACAGGAAGAAAGGCAGACAGACAGACATACAGACAGGCAGGCAGACAGACAGACTGACAGACAGGAAGAAAGGCAGACAGACAGACATACAGACAGGCAGGCAGACAGACAGACTGACAGACAGGAAGAAAGGCAGACAGACAGACATACAGACAGGCAGGCAGACAGACAGACTGACAGACAGGAAGAAAGGCAGACAGACAGACATACAGACAGGCAGGCAGACAGACAGACTGACAGACAGGAAGAAAGGCAGACAGACAGACATACAGACAGGCAGGCAGACAGACAGACTGACAGACAGGAAGAAAGGCAGACAGACAGACATACAGACAGGCAGGCAGACAGACAGACTGACAGACAGGAAGAAAGGCAGACAGACAGACATACAGACAGGCAGGCAGACAGACAGACTGACAGACAGGAAGAAAGGCAGACAGACAGACATACAGACAGGCAGGCAGACAGACAGACTGACAGACAGGAAGAAAGGCAGACAGACAGACATACAGACAGGCAGGCAGACAGACAGACTGACAGACAGGAAGAAAGGCAGACAGACAGACATACAGACAGGCAGGCAGACAGACAGACTGACAGACAGGAAGAAAGGCAGACAGACAGACATACAGACAGGCAGGCAGACAGACAGACTGACAGACAGGAAGAAAGGCAGACAGACATATAGACAGACAGACAGACGGACAGGCAGGCAGACAGATAGACTGACAGACTGACAGACAGACTGACAGAAAGGCAGACAGACAGACAGGCAGACAGACAGGCAGGCAGACAGATAGACTGACAGACAGACAGACAGACAGACAGACAGGCAGACAGACAGACAGGCAGACAGACAGGCAGGCAGACAGATAGACTGACAGACAGACAGACAGACAGACAGACAGGCAGACAGACAGACAGGCAGACAGACAGGCAGGCAGACAGATAGACTGACAGACAGACAGACAGACTGACAGACAGGAAGAAAGGCAGACAGACATATAGACAGACATGCAGACTGACAGACAGACAGACAGGCAGGCAGGCAGRCAGRYAGACAGATAGACAGATAGACAGACAGACAGACTAACTGAGTGACAGACGGGAGGTGGGCGGTGCTGCTAGAATTAAAGACCGCCTGGACAATAAAAGGAAATAAAATAAAAGGAGACCTATGCATCTTTATTCGTTTCTGCAAACAGCTTTAATATCTAACATGTGGTATGAAATAGTGGATTTCACATTTCACATCATTTTCTTGACTTTATTCTGGACCGTTGATGTCGCCATTTTCTAGATTCTGTGCTTACGCCTGGGTCAGAGTTTGTGTGGAGGTAGGAACATTTTTTCCGTCAACTTTGGTTTTCATAAATACCAAAAGTTGACTGTATTTGTGGTACGCTGGATTTTCTTCTGACCCCAGCTTGATAAATGAAGCCCTTGGTCTACAGTCTGATGGGGGCGGTAGACTCCTGGTGTAGCTAGCTCCACACTGGGAGCTGTGGGGCTGATGATACTGTGTCTGTCTCCACCTGATCTGTGTCCTTCCTCTTTACAGAAATATCTCCTTCCTCTTCATTCTTATATCTTCCTCTACTAAACCAGTCTGGTTCCAGGATCTGTTTCTCTACATTTTCACGCTGTAGCTACTTTAAAACCAGCTGGCAGCCTTGCTAGCCTCCTGTTTACATGAAACTGGATCTTGGGGCAGGACCTCATTCCCAACCTGAAGAGGACACTCCACCCTTTTCTGACTGAGGACCATGGTCTCTGATTTGGAGCTTCTGATTCTCATCCCAACTGCTTCACACAGTGAACCATAAAAAAAAAACTAAGCAGATAAATAATAAAAAAAAACTGTATAGCAGTTTTACTTCATAATTCTGTGAGCAAACACACAGTGTTTCCATGCCAACCTCTGATCACGCAGCCCAGCAATGTTGTAAACTCCAGCCCTCTTCCATCTGATAGACCCCTTGTTCCAAACAGAAAACAGGTGAGATAACGATGGAAACTAAAGAGTCTGGATTATAAATGAACCAATCACATTCTCTTTAAAAGAAGATCATTTGTGCACAGCTGGGATGTTGACTCCAGATGTCCTGTTTTAAGATGTCAGAGGTGAGAAAACACCAGAAACTGCACTTTTCATTTTCACTTCCCCATAAGCATTTTCAGTAGAAATGTTTGTCTGCATCTCTGCTGCTTTTGTGTCCAAATTTCTGCTGAATTATTTATCTGCTCATGGGATCTATCGAAATCGAGCATTAACTGACTTAATGAATAAGAACTAATGGAAATGTTTCTTAAGCTTCACTGAAAGAGAATACCATTAAAAAAACTAACCAAAGCCACAAACCCCCAGAGATGCAAAGAGAAAGAACATATATTTAATTAGATGCACATTGGCGTGGCTGGGAGTCAGATTCCACCATCAGAGCTGTAATGTGGTGGAAAACATCTCTTGGATTCCTTCCTGCTGCTGTCATTAACCGTTCCTACCTGGCTGTCCTTGTCTCCACTGCTTCAGACGAACATGTGATGTAGGCTTTGGCAGACTCTGCTACAGGGAAAACACATTCAGTATTAGAATTATTCAGAATAACAGAGAACCGAAAGCTAAAAGCTTCTGACAGGACTTTTATCTTCCATCCTGCCTAGAAAAACCTGGAATACATGTGGAGCAGCATGTATTTTGAGTCCTTTGACTAACTTTTTAGAGAATCTCACTCCATTGCAGAAGTATTTATTGAATCTGGTCCTTTTGGATGTTACTGTCAGTATGATCTGCAACAACCACATGACCACAGGAAAAAAAAAGGACTGGCCTCCCTGCAGCTCACAAACAGGTTAAGGCTCGGTTGGGAAAGTTTTTTGAGTCCCATCGTCTCCATGACAATCACATGATGAACGGCTGTCTATAAAATCTGCCTGCATGAACCGAAGATTGAAAGATGAGAAACAGCTCCAAGGTAGAGTTTATCAAAACATAAATTAAATGCAGTCGGTTTACACAAATTACAAAACAATGGCTTTATGTTTAGTCCTGAAATACCCTGAAACATGTTAACACCCCATCAACATTTGTAAATAGAAGCTAAACAAATCTATTTCATTAGAAACTGCAGTCATGTCTGAGATGGGTGTTTGAGAAAGGGGATGAGATGATGGTTGCATCTTAGCGTGACATGTTCACCTACAGTGACGTCAGACGCAACTCGCGACACGAGACTCATGAACAATTTCTTATTTAGATCAGATATTATGACGAAAGGATTTAGACAATCTGGAGAAATCTCACGCGAAGAGCAGGAACAAGGTCTGCTAGTGTTGGGCTGGCATCTTTGTGATGTCTGGTGGAACTTTACCAAAAGCAGGCACGAATCTCCAGCAGAAATCACTACAGGAGCGTTCCTGAAATCCACGTCTGATCCTTGCTGCATCAGCAATGTTAAAATGGTGTTTTATGAGGTTGGAAAAGTAAATGAGTGCCTGGTGATGCAGTGAAGTGTTCAGAACAGCAGCAGATTTGGATCTACAACACTAAAATAAAAGGCTCGGTTAATTACAGTCTTTCTCAGAAGGTCTCATTTCATTGTGTTTCTGCCCTGGTCTGTCATTACTATCAACACTTGGAGATCCTGCTGACAGGCTAATGGCCAGAATCAAAGTGTGACTCATCCTCGGGATAGTACCCTGTGTTCTGGTCAGGACGGTTAGCGACCAGCTCTGGTGGACTAACTGCTGTAAAGAAAACATCTGATTCAAAATTTGATTTGACTCTTTAAATGATGCAGGACTTAGTATGATCATTCAGAATAGGATGTTCTCCACTGCTTGATCCCTTTTCATAAACATTAACCATCCATTTTATCAGGTTCGCCTCTTCATCTTCCTGTTAACACAAATATCTAACCAGCCAATCACATGGCAGCATCTAGTCACGTAGAAATGGCGAAAACGACCCTTGGGGGTCGTTTCAAATTCTTACCCTTTACCATTACAGGACAAAAAATCCTCTCCCAAAAGCTGTTATACAAAGATTTATGGTTCTTTTTCTACTTCTTTTTTCAGATCTTTCAATAAACTTCCATCCTCATGAAAACTATCAAATACGTAATCAATAAAATTATTTAAACACTTTAAATGCTAGTTTGATGGCATCATGGTACTGTTGTTATGGAAAAAATATAAACATAAAACGAGTTACTTTTCGTGCAATACATGTTGAGGAGCTGATTTTTTTAAAATAACATTTAACTATACTATAATTTAGCAACCAGATTTTGATGCACTGTTAGTGTTGTTTGCAGTGTTAAAATCAAAGCAGTGCAAGAGGACGCCATCGAAGGAGGAGAGAAAAAGCAAGAGACAGAGGAAAAGATAAGACTGGACAAGCAAATTTGGCCCTAGACAGCTGCAGTAGTGGACACTTTAGAAGTTTCCACATTGCAACACAACTGATTTAAATATAGTACCAATGGAGCAGAACTTCAAGAACTCTTACATTCATTTATTTTAATAGGGTGTGTTGGAGTGGACAAACATCTAAAACCTGCAGGACTGCGGCTGCCTTGCCCTGAACTAGAGTCAACATCAGACTGACTTTTACTATGTGGAGAGATCTCAGAGAAGAGACGGGATGAAATGACTGTTCCACCACAGGTGCATGTGTCCCATCTTCTCTTCATCTTCTGGAACATTGAACTGCAGCTGGTTAATCTTAGTCCGACTCGTCCTTACGTGGTGTAGTAAGTTGCAATTACATGTTCAGTATGTCCGGTTACTGTCGCTGCAGATGTTTCCTGATGTTTTAGAGTTGAAGTTGCACTAAATAAACCAGGATCAGTTTGGTTGAGCTCTAGTTGCCTTTCTCTAGACAAACTTATGTAAACTTGTGCAGGTTAGTAGCTTACTGACAGCTCCTCCACGGTTCCTCTTTGGCTCGGATGTGGAAGTTTGCTGAGCGGCCTGAGCCTAATGGAAACATCTGCGTTGTGCTGAGCATTTGTGTTGTTTTGTGTAAAATCTGATCCATGGATCCGAACATCTCTCACCTAATGTTACTGTTTAGGTTTTTTGTCGTCTAATTCTAAAGTCTGATTATTAGTTGAAATGACTAGACTGTCTTTGTTAATTATAAATTAAATGTTCTACTTTCTGTTAAATCTGTCTTGTTACATCTGATTTCTGCTGGATCTGATTTTAAGTTTCTGAAAAAGTATTTTTTTTTAGTAGAGCGATATATTTATTTTTAATTGTGTTCTATACCTAACCTGCTTCAACATGGGTCAAATGTTGAATTATTAAACTAATATTAGTCCTCTTATAAAGTCCAAATTCATTAGATAAATGGGGCCCGCTCACAGCGATCAATTACCCGCCCTGGTTCTCTGTCCTGCTGCTGGGACTGATTTCTCCACATTTTCATGCTGTAGCTACTTTAAAACCAACTAGCAGCCTTGCTAGCTTCCTGTGTAAATGAAACCAGATCAGGTAGACCTAGCTTAGTCAACACTCGGTAACAAGGATACTGAGCTTCGTTTTGAGAGTCAATTCAAGAGCTTTACTGTCATTATGCATGTGTAACAAAATTTTGAGCATCTTTATAGTTTATTTCTGCTCCAATGGGAAAATCTTGATGAACCGAGTTAATGTGTAGTCCCTCAACACACCCACTAAAACTAAATACAACATGGTTTCCCCACATTATCTTAAAATTAAATTAGTCCTATCATAGAAGTAGATTATTACTGCTATGTAGCTTCATGCTAACATCAGGTTAATAGCCTTACATAACATTAGTAGTTGTGTCTAAACAGGGACAGAATCTCTTGCAGAAATGTGCAGCCACATGGCAATATTTTTAAAGGATGAAAAAGTAGGAAACTATAATTGACTTCAAATTGGTGTAGTGATACAGGTGATCCATGCTGTAAAGATGTTTCTGTCATCAATCACCTGAGGTGAAATCTGTGGTGTCCAATCAAGTTTCTATTGTCTCTATATCTATAATGGATAAATGCCAAATTAGTCATATTAGAAAGAGAAATGCCCCTTTAGTTGAAGATTTTACCCTGAGACCATGAAGGCAGCTGCAGCTGAAAAGAGGCCAAGGATATTCATGGCCTTAGACGACCATTTAAATGAAGCAGTAAAACTGAGTTCATGCTCATTATTTCCTCTTTGAAATTGCCAGAGGCTCTGCTTGGCATCTGCTGTCCTCTGGTCTTCCAGTTTGGCAGGTCTCTGGTAGACGGAATCTCTGAAAACCATGACAGAGGCAGAATTGTAAACTCTTGACTCGACAGCCTTTGCAGGAGTTCCAGCTGATGACTGCTCTGCATTCAGATGGCTCTGAAGACACATCTGCCATGATGTCTTGTTGGCTTTCTGTGGTAATGTGACTGATGAGCAGGAATGAATTTAACTCACAGATGGTTTTTACTTCTTCAAGCTGCAGTAAGTAAATTAAAACTTGTTTTCAGTCACTCTTTGGTTGGGCTTTGATGTGGAAAACTGGTTATTGTTCAGCTAAAGACAGAAAACTGGCTGGCTCAGGGGAAACTTGGGCTCTAGCATGGCTATGTCTTGTTGTAAAATGCTTTCCTACCCAGATCATTCAGTAAGCAAGTTCACACATGAGAAAGTTAGCACCTTCAGGGACAGATCAGACTAAAAAGTATTTTTATCATCTAATAAACCCTTGAGTTTCACCTCTGTGTTATTGGAGATCTATTTTCACTTAGAGGGAGTGGTCATCTTGGATCCCACAAACCATTTAACATCTATTAACTGTAGTTTCCGACTAAATGAAAGCTTGTGTGGCTGAGATGCAGCTGCAAGCCCACAGCTGGTCCACACTAATCATGTGACCTGGTAAGATGAGAGGGTCATGACACCAACGCAGATACCTCTTAAATCATTGTTCCCTGAAACAGGGTCAAATATATATGGCCCAAATGTTGATGACTCCCCTTGTTTTCAATCCCTCTTCACTTCACTCTATGGTCACTCAGATAACACAGTAATTAAGGGAGGTGATTTTAACATTATATTGGAGAAACAGTTCCACAGGAAGTCATCGAGTCTGGAAATCACTCTCACCAACCTACACTCAGATAATACACCTTTATCTCTTCAGTTCACCTTTCCTAAACTAGATTAGATTATTTCTTAACTAGCAGCTCGCTGATGAATGACATGTCAGGAATCAAAATCCATCCCACTTCCATCAGCAATCACACACCAGTATTTTTCACTCTGAGAAGTAAGAGCAATAAACCAGCAACTAGAAACTGGAGATTTAATACGTCATTACTTAAAGATCCTGATTTATCAGCTACTTTAAAAGAGAATGGTTCTTATATCTAGAAAACAACGACTTGCCAGAAACTTCAGCGTGTGTTCTTTGGGAAGCAGGAAAAGCAGTAATGAGAGGGAAAATAATTTCCTTTTCTTCTCATAAGAAAAAGAAGGAAACTTTGAGAATTTCAGAGTTAGAACTCAGAATTAAATCCTTAGAGGAGCTTACCATGTCTCCCCAGAAGAACACACACATAAGGAAAGCTAAACTTGAACTTAATGAGATAAAAGACACATTTGTTGGTGCAAAGACTTTTCTTGGAGAATTT
>CM047996.1:3508160-3537090 GCA_026261665.1 Melanotaenia duboulayi | reverse complement strand
TTGTAATTAATGTCTTCTAGTAGACTATTACTATTATACTTTCCATTCCTTGTTTTTAGTTTCTGATCNGACTTTATTTTGATGAGCACACCATGCAGCCAATCACATCAGAGAAAAGACTGGCTTATACCATTATACCTTCCATTCCTTGTTTTTAGTTTCTGATTAAATGATGAGTTGAAGTATGAGATTTACTTTTGATGGTTTCACCACCTTCTGAGGAAACTGTCTGGCTCCTCTTGGTGTATGGAGAGTAAACATAATAAACATAATAAGTGTGATCCCACAGGCCGGAGCTGTCCTCTGTGGTTGGCCTGAAGGGCTGCGTAAAAGGATTCCAGTTTCAGAAAAAAGACTTCAACCTGCTGGAAGAACCCGGCACTATCGGCATCAGCAGCGGCTGCCCCGAGGAGTCTTTTGTAAGGGCCAGTCCACTCAGTCACTCTCACAGTGATAATTGTTAAATAGACTAAAATACCCATGTTTTCATTGTGACAGATGTCCCATAAAGCATATTTCTCCGGAGAGAGCTACCTGGGATCCACAGCAAAGATTTCACCATTTGACGTCTTCGAGGGAGGAATGAACTTCAGAACCATGCAGTCCAGCGGACTCCTGTTCTACCTCAGTGAAGGGGTAAACACACACCCTGCAGAAACACACATGCATGCTGCAGGTTTGCAGATACCAACGAGCTGTTAAAGAAAAACAAACTTCTTCTGTTCTCATTTAGTCTGATGAGCTCAGCATCTCCCTGGAGAACGGAGCGGTGGTGTTAAACAACAGAGGCACGAAGGTCAAGTCACACAGGAAACAGTACAACGACGGGAGAACACACTTCTTAGTAGCTTCAGTCAACAAGCAGAAGTAAGAGCTCAATGTCTCTGCTGTCGCCTTTGTTAGGTTGTTGTTTAAATGTGAGGTAGTTTAGTTTATAATACAGATTCAGCTAGAAGTCCTGATGGAACCGGTCTGGTCTGGGTGCAGATCACAGGCTGCAGCTTCTAAATGTTAAATAGAAACTCAGTAACTGCTTCAGTGCATTCACACAGAAAATACGGGAAGATTTCTTCTTCCCTTTAGTTCAGCTGCATGAATGAAATTCTAAATTTAACAGTTCGCAAAGTTTGGGTCTTTGTGCCTTCATATATTTTCATCGGGATTTTAGGACTTTAATTGCCTATTTTCATGACTGTGTTGAGTCATTTTTATCTAAAACCTGTGAAGTTGCTGTTCTGGAAAAGGTGGTCACTTACTTAACAGGACTTAAAGGGAAGTCTAATGAAAATATATAACATATACCTACAGTCCCAGTCAGACCCCCCTTTTCTTTCAGAACTAGCTTGAGTCTTGGTGGCATAGATTCAACAAGGTGTTTGAGGGGGTTAAACCAGGCCACGTTGGTACTTATATGTACTTGTGGCCTCAGTTTTCCTGTTCTTAGCTGACAGAAGGCACCCAGTGTGGTCTCCTGCTGCTGTAGCCCATCTGCTCCAATGCTGGACRTGTTGTGTGTTCAGAGATGCTGTTCTGCAGACTTTGGTTGGAACCAGTACTTATTGGACTTCCTGTTGCTTTTCTATCATCTCCAACCAGTCTGCCCATTGTCCTCTGACATCAACAAGACATTCTGGTCCAGACAACTGCTGCTCGCTGGATATTTTCTCTTCTTCAGACCATTCTCTGGAAACCCTAGAGATGGTTGTGGGTGAAAATCCCAGTAAATACTTGACAACCATGTCACGTTCATAGTCTCTTAAATCCCCTTTTGTCTTCATTCTGATGCTCAGGTTGAACTTCAACAAGTTGTCTTCACCATGTCTACATGACTATGTACTGCCATGTGATTGACTGGTTAAATATTAGTGTCAACAGTCTAATAAGTGTTTAGGAATCGTGCTGTAAGACAGAGTAACTAGAGGGAGCACAAAGCTTAAAACCTTTTGTTTCTCCTCAGGTATTCACTGCTGGTGGACGACAAAGACAAGCAAGAGAAGAAGCGTCCATCATCAGCCACATGGTCCACATCAGACTCTACAGTGAAGACATTCTACTATGGAGGGTCTCCCAGCAGCAGCTTTAAGAACTTCACAGGCTGCATCAGCTACGCCTACATCAACAGGTAAATCACTGCCAACCAATCAGCACAGCTCCAGTCCGTATCCTCTCTCTGTGAGGTAAGGATGCTGAGTCTGTTCCCATCTCATGTTCTCCAGACAAGACCGAGACATCGAGCCAGAGGACTTCCAGAAATACTCAGAGAGGGTCCAGACTTCTCTGCAGGACTGTCCAGTTCAGCGCCCCCCTGCTGCCCTGCTGTCAGCCCACAGAGACAGAACCTTCCGAGACAAAGACAGCCAGAGTCAGAAGGTAAAATTAAGATAATTACTTGGAGCATCTGCTCTTTGTTTTTGGTTTTGCATAAACTGAATAAACTGATTTTCTGGAAATTATGTCAAAGGTTACCTGGGATAAGTCTGGCCTCCTTCCAGACCCAATGGAGCTGAGAGGTGATGAGCAGAAGCCATCAGATCCAAACAGTCAGCCCTGCTACCTCTCTTCAAGTCCCAGAGCAGCTCACCAAGCCTTCCACTATGGCGGGGCTGCCAACAGCAGGCAGCACTACACAGACGTCCCTGACTCTCTTTCTGAGAGGTAGCTCACGTCCAAGAACTTGCACTCTGCTCGTGTGCTGCATGCATGACTTAATGCATCTCCCTCCATTCAGGTGCCAATTCTCCTTCTCCCTGAAGACCCAGTCATCCTTCGGCCTCATCTTTTATGTATCTGATGTCCAAGAGGACAACTTCATGGCTCTGTTCCTGGCCCATGGCAAACTTGTGTACACTTTCAATGTAGCAGACCAAAAAGTTAAAATCAAAAGTGACAAGAGGTACAACGACGGTGCGTGGCATGACGTAAGTTCAGGAAAATATTTCAGTATTGATCTATATGTAATGATTGTTTGATGATAACCTCCTTTCCTCTTCTGCTGAAGGTTGTTTTTATCCGTGATGGGAGCATTGGGAAGTTAATAATTGATGGGCTCACAGCGCTGGAAGACAGCGCCGTAGGAAGCAACACGCCCTGGCCCATCAGCCGGCCCATCTTCATCGGAGGAGTTCCTCCTGGGAGAGCACACAGAAATATCCAGGTAGGAGTCTTCTGTCAGGGATTTCATTTACAGCCTTTTCGTGTTTTCTCAGAACAGAAAGAGGAGAAATTATCCAAGACACTCTTTTTTCAAAACTTTCTAGGAGTTTTTCTGCCATAACTCAGGATAAGGGTGGGTTTCAGCCCAGATGTAAATCTTGTTAAGACTGTAATCCATAGCATAAGTCCCATTTAGCAGATACAGGATTATTTCAATCACCGAAACAGGAAGCAAGCCAGCTCACATGGGATGGTGAAAGCAAATCCTCGTGAAGCACTGAAGAATTTTGACACACCTTTCATGAAATTGACTCACCGCTTCGAAGCATTTGATCCAGTCAATGAGCACCATCTGCTGGCTGTGCATGTGTGATGCATCTGAACAGGAGTTCATTACCCCACAGCTGTCATGGTCTGTCAGTATCATCTTTGAAACAAACACATTCACTGTCGTTAATATAAATGATGAAAGGGGCTGTTAGGTTACTTTAATTTCAGAAACATTATGAGATGATGCTGTCACTTTAACAAAAGTAACCCATCTGTAAGCTTCTCCAGATAAATCTGTGTTTTTAAATGGGAAAAAAAATTTAAAAAGGTGCTAATGTGTCTGGGATAGTGACTGTGTTACTGTATTTATACATTTATTTTGTAGGGGGTTGAAACTGCTTTTATAGCATTGAGACATTGATAAGACCAGACCCTTCAAATCCCCGAGAAGCAGTTCAACATGTGTCTGATGTAACAAGGTGTGGTTGGTGTGGTCACGTGACTTTTGACACGCTGAATAGTGATGCGCAGGTCGGGGTTTTTTCCAACCTGCGGGTCCTGCTCTTTTAAAAAAATTGGACCGCACCTCCGCTTCTATTTTTTTAACCCAACCCGACCCGCCCAGCCCCATTAAAACACATGTTATGATATTGACGAATGCTTTTATTTAGTCTGAGAAAGCTGCATATGGTCTCTTAAATTGGCACTGGAAACTGGCAACACAAAATGTATTTTCATTTGAACGTTAAGCCAATGAACATAAATAGGCAAATAAATAACGTGTTTTAAAGCGCTTAAGCATTTAAGTGTTATAAAGCACATAGCCAATGCTGCTGCTGTTGTCTACCTCGTTGAACCNNCGCGCCTACGTGGACATTACATTATAAAATGTGACCTGTGTTTAGATAAATGATAAATATTTTTTCTTACATATTATAGTAACAAAATGTAGACACTGATTAAGGTCTTTATTTTCAGTTTGACAAAAAATAAAATTAATAGATAGAACTAGATATTTCAGAATAGTAAACCACACCAACCCGCCCCGCAGTGAAGTGAAAATTCTTTGACCAGCGGTTTGACCTGAACCAGGGGTAACCCGCAGGATCTGCGGGTTAGGGGGCGGCCCACGCATCACTAACGCTGAAGCAACGCATCAAAACAGTGCAGTCGCAACAATTCCCAAGGCCGATGAAGAGTCTAGAAGACGGACTCAGGGCTGTATCCCAGTGTTGTTTTGGTCAACAATGACGAATTTATTTCATTGACAAACCTTTTTTTCGTGATGATAATGAGACGGTGATGAGCTAAAAATGGCTCTCTGATGACGAAAACATGACAAGACTTTTGTGAGAATTCGTTGACGAGATGAAATTTTCAAGGGTTGATTGTCCGACATGTACGAAATGTACGACATTTCTGCCCGTTGTGAGCACAATTTGTCAGTCAACAATGCTGCTTCACATTGGCTACGCCCACCACCTGACGTTCAGCGTGCATAGATGAATCATGGCAGCAACATCGATGAAGGGTTTGGTGGTCGGAAGCAATGAAATGATATATGGACATATTTTAAATATAATCCATCATAATTTTGCTGGTAGACTAGACCAAGTTGAGCATGTGTTCCTCATCCTTGCTCATATTTTGGGCAAAGGATGAGGAACACATGCTCAACTTGACCTAGTCTACCAGTCATACCGATATTACTTTTTTAGATTACGAAGTAAAGTAGTGTGTTACACTTAAAATATTGGTAACTAAATTACTTTACTGGACTACAGTAATGTGTTTTTCTTCGTAACTCGAGCCATGTTTGTCTATGTGTAAAGTCCTGATCTTTTTTAAGTGGTACGCACATGCTGCTGCCTTTGTGTGTGCTTGCCAGGGCACGTTGCCATGGAGATCGATTTGACGCCAACCAAGCAAAAAGAAAATTGGAGCTGGAGACGAAGACAGGGGCTTTTAGTCAGTGCCGATATTCGCATTATTTTCAGTTCAGTCCAGTTTCAGTCCAAATTTGTAGCCAAAGATCCTGCTCGCCGGTCAGTGGAAGGAGTCCTTCAGCAGCCGACCCGCCTAAACAAGCAGCCGACCCACCTAAACAAGCAGCCGACCCGCTTAAACAAGCAGCCGACCCGCTTAAACAAGCAGCCGACCCGCCTAAACAAGCAGCCGACCCGCTTAAACAAGCAGCCGACCCGCTTAAACAAGCAGCCGACCCGCCTAAACAAGCAGCCGACCCGCTTAAACAAGCAGCCGACCCGCTTAAACAAGCAGCCGACCCACCTAAACAAGCAGCCGACCCGCTTAAACAAGCAGCCGACCCACCTAAACAAGCAGCCGACCTGCTTAAACAAGCAGCCAACCCACCTAAACAAGCTAAGCTTTTTTCAACATTTCCTGGAGCGCAGCAGGTGGTAACACAGGCATAAACTAACAAGCTAGTTGCAAGTTCATTGTAGGAGACATGCTCCCCTTGTTGACTATTGAATCGTCCAAGTTTAGAAAAATACTAGATAAAAGGATGATGAGACAAGTGTGGCCATTTCCTCCCACAGACAGGGATGTTGTTCTTGTTTTAAAGCCATTTTGTTTACAATATACAGTAAAAACTCTGTAGACAGGCGGTGATGATTCAGCTATGATGTTTGTCCATGTCTACACGGTGAATTAAGAAATGGTAAAGTAATAAGTAGTGGTGTTACTTTTCAAATGCAGTAACTAGTAAAGTAATTGTATTACAATTTATAGAAGTAATGAGTAGCCAGTAAAGAAATACTTTTTGAAAGTAACTACCCCAACACTGAATGTGACTAAAACTAATAAACATTTTCACCCTGAAGACTAAAACTAAAACTAAAACTGAGGTGCATGCCAAAAACAACACCAGTGTATCCAGGACATTTTTAGAGGGGTGGCCAAGTTAAGGTGGCAAGTCAGTAGACATCCAGCAGGATCATTGATAACTTTTATTTGAATCGGTGTGTGAAATACTGGGATTCTTGGGCATCTGGAAACCCTTAAATAACAGCTTTGAGCTCTTTCAGTGTCATAAAACTAATTACAGATGTTAAATATATTATTTATAATATTAAGATGTAAACTTTGAAAAGGTGCTAACAGTATTGCTAACATAAAAATATCTTTATCTGGCTGAGGAAAGAGGAATGTCTGGCTATGTTGCAGCGTAAACACACAGAAATGCAAGTTCAGCTGTTCTTGGTGGAATCTACTGACTGGATCTGTTTTTTAGGCTAACAGAGGTTACTACCTACCAAACCCTGAAACCTCACTGCCCTAGTCCCATCTTCACCCACATTTCATACACTGGCTAGCCATTAAACAAATACATCTGTAGCATTAGTTTTCACCTTCTGTCATTAATTCAGGTCACATAGATTTATAATTCATTTTAATATTAAACAGAACTTTATTGGGTTGCTGTTTTATTACAGGAGCATTCCAAAGTGCTTTACAGAGCAAAAAACCACATGCCAGGACACAACGATTAAATCAGTTGAAATAAAATAATTAAAAATAATATGGATTAATAATAATTTGATTTAAGGGGCCGTGGCCCCATGAGCCCCCTCCTAAGTCTACCACTGGATGGGTCGGAGCAGAGCATCAGCTCACAGGTCTCAAACTGAAACCAGCTTCATCAGTGGGACTGGATGAACTGTGGATATAAAACATTTCTCTGCCATCAATGCTGTTTACTGGTTTCCAGTCCTTCAGGTGTATTTCTCTTCCTGCTTCTCACAGTGATTCAGATTCACTACCAGTTGTTCCAGGTCAGAACACATACAAGAGCCAGATTTATTGTATATTTAACAAATAGCATGTAGATACAAATAAAGTTGTTATAAATAAAATAGTTTTTGAGTATGTGTCACATCTTTATGTAGTACCTACAGATACTTTTTAGAGGTGTACCTTGAATGGTACACAGAAAGAATTTGTGTTAACACATCATTTTCTGAGAATGCGTTCGGATTTGAGCTTTCCATTTACCCCTCTTTCCATTTACCCCTCTTTCCATTTACCCCTCTTCCTCTGATCACTGAACTGGTGACTTAATGGTACCACATAGAGCTGTGAACATATGAAGATATTGTGTAAAAAGAATTCTGGTGGTCAGCAAAGCAGGTTGTTTTATTTTAGTTTCAGTTTGGGATGAACCAGACATCCCTCTGCTGTGGATGAAACTCTGGTTTTCTTGTTTGTCCCTCCAGAGAAACTCCGCCTTCAGCTTTTCTGGCTGTTTGAAGAACCTTCAACTGGATGGACAGCGGCTGTCCTCCGTGGCAGAGACATTCGGGGTCACTCCGTGCTTCGAAGGGCTTCCTGAGACAGGAACATACTTCTCAGAGGAAGGAGGATATGTCATACTAGGTCTGATTCTTTCAGATGCACACGTGTGTTCCTCTTTATCTGCAAACACAGACAGGAATCAGACATGCCGTGTTGGCCTCAGATCTCCATACTGATGATTTGTTGAAATTCTCCTTCCAAACACTAGCATGCCACACTTTTTGGCCACATCTAAAAATGTTTCCTAACTGGACATCTGTTATATGACATGTTACATTAGATCACATGCTCCTCTGAGAAAGTGTGGCTGGATGGAGGAACATGCTACTTTAACACAGCTGGAGGTGGAGGAGAAGGGGTTGCAGGAGGGTGGGGGAGGTGTGAGGGTACTAATGAACCAGGAAGACAAGCTGAATAAAGATGAAGGTCGGTGAAGACATCAAAAACCCATTCTCTCTCTGTATCTGTTCCTCTCAGATGAGTCATTTAAGTTAGGACTAAAGTTTGAGCTGGTGATGGAGGTGCGCCCCCGTGTGGCATCTGGGGTGTTACTACACATGCGCACATCAGAGAGCTTCTTAACCATGTACATCCATCAAGGAGGGGTGAGTCTAAACATAATTACACCATAATTATAACACTAGTTATACCAGAATATAATAATAATAATTTGATTTGATTTCAGGTTGTTGTTTTTGTGAATGATCAGACCAACAAGTTCTCTGTGAAGGTTTCACCAAGACAGGGTGTGTGTGATGGTACCTGGCACAAAATTTCAGGTGAGAATTTTAAGCTCAGAACTTGACAGGAAAGAGGGGTGAACCAGCAGCAGAACTCYAATCCAGGGAATCCTGCTGAGAAAGAAGAGAAGAAACACAAATGAATGACAACAATGTCAGATATTTCTATATTGAGAGTAAAGAGAGCAGAGAGGAGCCCAGTGCATCATGGGACATCCTCCAGCAGCCTCGGCCTATAGCAGCAGGACTAAAGGATGGATCAGGGTCACCAAACCAAACCTATTTATCATGAAGGAAGGTTTGGAGATGATCTAAGGTGGAAGGGGGATTCTGATACCTGAAGCCAAACTGGGAACTGGTTCCACAGAGAGGGTCTGATAACTGAAGGTTCTGCCTCTGTTCTACTGTCAGAACCTCTAGGAACAACCAGTGAACCTTTAGTCTGAGAATGAAGCTCTGATGGGAAAATCTGGAATTCTGAGATTTTTAAGATCCAATGATACTGGTCACTAAGAACTTTATATGTGAGAAGAAGAATTTTGAATTCTATTCAGGATTAACAGGGAGCCGATGAAAAGAAGATAAAACTATAATCTCTGATGATAGCTCCCATCAGAACCCTCGCTGCAGCATCTTGGATCAGATGGAGACTTTCAGAACAATAAACAGGAATTACAGTCATCCAGTCCGGAAGGAAGAAATCCATTGACTGGTTTTTCTGCATTTCTCTGAGACAGGGTGCTTCTCATTCTGGAAATTTTATGTAGGTGGAAGAAGGAGGTTCTAGAAATATTTTAATGTAACTTAAACCTTAAAACTTATGATGCCAACTAATTTAATAAAAGATGTTAGCTGGTAAAAGCTAAGTAGCACTGATTGATCTGACCAGCTGAGATAACCGTGGCTAAAATGCATTACTGAGTATTTGAAAAATGACGTTTGATGCTCCATATCTCACCTTATGATATGTAAATACATTCAAAATAATCCCCTCAGTGATCCGGGACGCCAACGTTGTTCAGCTGAACGTGGACTCTGAGATCCAGCACGTTGTGGGACCCGTGAACCCAAGTTCCACAGACACAGGGAACCTGGTATTTATCGGTGGAGCTCCAGGTGAGCCTGCAACAACAAAAGCTGCTCCTAATTTATTCCTTCTATGACCGGACTATAACTTTTCTCGGCTCTTTTTCCTGTCAGATCACTTCCTCCCAGACAGCATTCCCATCAGGAAGCCCTACGTGGGCTGTGTGAAGAACCTGACCATTAACAACAGCCCAGCAAGCTTCAGCAAGGCAGCTTTGGTCAGTGGAGCGGTCAGTGTTGAATCCTGTCCAGCAGCATGACACTTGTGTCTAGATTAGCCCCAGAACAGCACTGACCAAACCCTTCTTCTTGTTAAACATACCCACTAAGAGATCTTTGTTGTTTTTGTTCTGTCAGATACATGTCTATGATTTGTTGGTTCTTGATCTTATTTTGCACCAAGAATATAAACCATAATGTCCCAAATTTGACAGCGTTTCCAAATTAAATCATAGTGCAAACAGATCTGAACTGAACCATCCTGTGGAGCTTAGTCTATCCGAGTTGTGGACTAGACCAGAAACATCAACAGTATCTTCATTTATATAATCATGAAGGCACATTTTTGTACAAGCTAATTTTTGAATACCTTACTTTTTTGTACTGTTTTATTTCTGCTAATAAATAGTATTCCACACCTGTATGTATGTACACTCGGCTTTTTCCTGTTTATTTCCAAAAGACGCCAAATGTACTGTGTGCACACGAAGGCAAAAATATGCACGTGTCTAGTTATAAAACTATGCTTACGTATGATTCTCTTTTACAAACCTGTGAAACCATAAACATGTCCCATTTTGAGTCATGAATGGCTGCAGACACTCCCCTTATTAGGGCTGCACAATTAATCGGATTTTTATCGTGATTTTGGTGACCACAATGAAATGAACCTGATCGTCAACAATATTTACATTCAAAATGCGACTCTGCTGCATGCATCTCTGATCACACTCTGATCATGGACGGGCGCCCCTCCGGTTAAGCTGCCTCTCTGAATACTCGCCGATTCAGACAATGTCAATTAATAAATCTTAAAAGAGTAAAAAGGATCAAAATACATCATTTGGATATCCAATAGACTAACAACATAAAAATAGATTATAGTTAATATAATCAGACTTATCCTCCCCCGGTCTGACAACAAAACCCCTAGGTACTGGGATTCCCCACATTATAGGAAGGCGGCCCACAGGGGTCGACGGAGGAGCATCTCCATATTGAACTCCCCCAGGAACAGAAGCAAGAGGAGAGTTGTCCTGACCAGGGACCCCCTCAGGAAGAGGGACATAAAGAGAAGCATCCACTCCAGGGAAATTCTCAGGGACATGAAGAGAAGCATTCACTCCAGGGACCCCCCTTTAGGAATCAGAAGAGAGGGGTCTCGACCGTAGACCTAGGTGTTGGCGTCGGACGCTGCGGCACTGGGCAGGGCCTTGGAGCCGGTGGCGACAACCGTGACGAGGACCTCGGAGTTGGTGGCGACACTCGTGACATTGACCTTGGAGCTGGTGGCGACACCCATGACATGGACCCCCCAAGTGGCATTGGACTCATTGCCAGTCCGGACCCCCAGAATGGCGACCTCTCTGAATACTCCTGCGGCTCTGGCTCCATGTCCAAACCAAGGAGCCTTTCCACCAGTTCGATCGATGATATGCTCACGGGGGGCTGCCGCCCCTGGCACCTAGACGACCTCCTACTTCTGGACCTTGTCGGAGGAGGCTCAGCGAACATCGGGTCTGGGTTCACCACAGTCAGGAGGCTTTTAGTTGCCTCGCGGCTGAAGTATTCAAACAAAGTCATCATACCGTCTGCTGGATCAATGAATGGTCAGATCCTTCTGTCAAGAATGGCAGACAGTTAGGCAGGAGGCAGAATGATGCTGTCGACCAAGGTTTATTCTGAACTCAAAACAGGAACTGAGACACGACATAGATGAACACAAGTATAATAATAATATCATTCTTTCAGTGAGTCAGAGTTTCACTTTGCTCCTGGAATGTCTTGCTTCAAAAACTGGCTCTCTTCAAATTACCTTCAGAGAAATTCAAGCCAAACAGAAACTCTGATCATTTCTCCCGATAGAAAGATCCCCCAGATCAAAAACCATCTTGGTGCTCTGGTCTGTTAAAACCAGCCTCAGAAACCTTGAGATTGTGTTTGATCATTTAAGATCTGTCTCTAAAGTTATAAAAATGTTGTCAAACTCTTGAAATAATAATTGATCTCGTCTTGTATTGATTTTTGTAATTTGCTTTCACTTGTTTCAATAAGGTGACTCTCAACACTTGGGTCCGTACAGGGCCTCAGTGATGAAGGGGACACCGTTGGGTGCAAAGGTAAAAGTGTTCTGGTCAGGGTGCTCATGGCCGACGTTAAAGTTCCTTCATCCTTTGATCCATTCTTTGTACTTGTTCGCCCACCGAGCTTTTCTGACATGAAGCAGAGGAAGGAGCAGTTGGTGTCGGCAGGTAAAACGCTGCCGCACGTCACCACACCCCAGTCCTCAAAGACATGGAGCTGAGCTGTTCCAAAGTCCAGTGGAGGTTTGGGGATCAGGTCTGGGTCTCTGCAGGACACAGAGAAGAAAACTGGATGAAGCATTTTATGCATACAGTGTTTCCCCATCGCAGTTCTTCTTTAATCCTTAAAACCTGTGTCTCAGGAGCAGTAGTGTGTAGCTCTGTGGGGTAAACTGTGATGGATAGCATACCCTGTAGGTGATCTACGATAGTTTTCCAGATATTTTTATCCCGTCCAGGAGGTTTACAATCCAGCCACTAAATGTAGTTTTTATTCAGAGACTCTATCTGGTGAATCCACAATGATCCATGATAACAGCATTATTTATCACATTTCATCATAAAAAGATCACTATTACTACTATGTTGCTAAGAGACCTCTATTTAGACCTGGACCTGTCAAACTTTCCACCAATCAGAGAGCTTAGACTGACGGCAATGTCCAATCAGGAGCAGCCAAAGATCAACCAGCGAGCAGAAAGTTTTATGTGTGTCTGAAGATCTCAGATTCAACTGTTTGAGCACACATTCCCTAAAAAATAAAAAGGAAGCATATGACTGTTAGAACACCTTTAGAATGTGAATTTTGCATAATATGGGCCTTTAAATTTCCTTGTCATAAAAAAACTATTTAGGTTCTTATAGACATAAACAAGGATATGAACAGGTGTTTCATCTTCTCAACAGTCAGCCAAATATCTTTCACTTCTAATTGTGAAAAATGTCCTGAAATAAATTTCTGAACAGTTTCCGCTTCAAATGTGACGGCTACGCTCATTACGTAAGAAATGTGAGTAAGTTACGCTATCCACGCCTTGGTAATGACGTAATCATCACTCGACAAAACACAGCTGAGGCGCGAATGTGGGAAACTTTTCAAAAGATCTTTAAGAAAGTTTCAGTTCGTAATTGAAATAAATGTTAACAAGTATGTTTCCGGTTTGTGTCCCAGAAGTGTCTGTGCTGTCATGACCCAGTCTGTTGTTGTTCAGGGTGAGTTTAAAAAGCAGCTCCGTTAACTTCAACTTTCACTGTTTGATAGCTTCGGTCTTCATGAAGTTTTTTTTTTTCAAAGACTTTCAGTAGATTAACTAGCTGATGTGTTTCAGTTGGACAGTGTGGAAACCAGGTTGGCTGCAGGTTCTGGGATCTTGCTTTGCGAGAGCACGCTTATGTGAACAAGGTAAGAGCAACACAAAGCATGCAGTAACGACAACGACCGACAGGAAGCCCAGGCTCCTCTCCTCCGTGACCTAGAAAATGATTTCTTCTTCGCATCTTGAAAAGAAAAAAAAGGGAAACAAGCGCGCACACACAAAAGAAAAAAAAAAACTCGTTTTACTCATGCCCATCTCCGTATGTTTTTATCTATTTCTTGTTTTAAGGCCCATTTCGATATTACAGCTGCTGCATTACAGGTCTGCTCCCTTTCCAGTGTCTGGTACATGAACCAGCTACAAGTGATGAGAATATGTGAGAGGGGACGAAACATTTGCCAGTGGGATATATATAATGTATATTGATCTTGAATTTGGAGAAGAGTTAAAAACAGCCGTCATTACGCAACAATACACACAATAAATATGTTCATAATGTAGAATACCTACATCTGAAACAGAACTCCGGTCATTTAACCATTAAGACTTTTTTTTTTGTATGCAGCACTGCATATTTAAATATATTTAAATCCTATTTCAACCATTCTATGTCCGAATTTTACTGTAGGAATCAGCCCACTGTGTTTGTGTCTTGATTGGCAGCAGAAATCTGTAATATGTTTGTTTGGAGAGTAATTGTTAAGAAAGCCACGTTGTTAAATATATGTAGGTTTTTGAGAGTCTATAAAGTGTGTTAATAATGTTGAAAATGCTCATTATAGTTTGAGAAAAGTCTATAAACACCCAGAGGAGGGATAATTGGGCTTTAACATGCATTTTAATTGTGAAAAATTAAAAAGGTTGGCATTTTGTGGATTTCAGTTATCGCAGGGTGTTTTCAGAACGTTACTCCTGAAATAAACGAGGGACCACTGTATGAAAAGATGTAGCACTATAAAAATCCAACCAGAAAAAGAAAGCAGAATATGAATCAAATGCATTTAAGAAATATTTAATTAGGTATTAAATGTGCTTAAACTACATCTTTGTGTTGATTTCTTGGTAAATAAAATGTAAACGCAGCGGCGTAGTCTTCAGTTTCCACACATCCTTCCCTTACACGGACCGGAAAATTTCCAGTTGGCAGTTACGTAAAACAGCTGAACAAACGATGCAAACAATGATGGTGATTGGTGGCAAAATAATGTCGTAAACACATTTTAAAATGCACATGTTTTAGCTGCTACAAGGGCAGCTCATGGAGACTGAAAACCAGTGAGGTACAGAACAACATTTGAACAGTTTTGTCTTTTTAAGGTCTGGACTTTGGGAATATTCCACCAACAGGAATTAAAATGCTGACCAACTTTAAAGCTTTAAGCTGTCAGGGAAAACATGGTTTAAGAAAAATAAAAAATTCTGTAATCAGAGTTTTACAGAAGAAACAACGTACTGGTCGTTTTCCATGTTTGTGAAGTCCCAGTCCAGATGAAACCCCGAGCAGGATTCAGCCTCCATGCTGTCTCGGGGCCGCTTTTATGGCGGAGCAGGCAGACAGTAAACCCGACGTGTCTCGTGTTAACGTCTGAATGTGGGGACGCAGAAAGAGCCGAGCCAGTGTGGAGAAGTCCACATCAGTGTCTTGTGTGCATGAGACGGTTTGATGGTGGGACAGTCCTGAGGGTCCACAACTGGACACACTTCAGGGATTAAAACACCTGAGCCGTTAATCCGTAGTGATTCTGACTCATATCCTCCACCTCACCTCCATTCACTGCTACGTTTATTATCCGTCTGGGAAATCTATATTTCATTAACTCATGAATGGAAAAAAATGTCACAGATTTTTCATAATTAGAAAACACAAGTAGTTAAATTATGTTTCTTCATGACTCTACAGACTTGATGAAGCTTGAGGCTAAAACTGGGAGTTTCGGTATAAAGCAGCCGTAGATTTCTCTCGTTTACATCCCGGTAAACTGAACGTGTGTTTGGTGTTTTTAGTAGATGTAAATGTTTCACTCTGCTGTCGTGGTTTTCATCAGCCTCTCAGATTTTGTAATGAAACCAACTCTTGTCACGTGGCTTCCTCTTTAATTGTCAGTAAAATTTGATGCTAAATTTAATGAAAAGCAAATGTTGCTTTAACGTCTCTGCTAATGAAATATTTTGGGAAGATCCCCAGAGATGAGGGTGTTTATTAAACTGCCATCAAACTACATCCTTCAGAGCTGGAACAAGTGTGGCTGATGCTGAATTATTTAGACCAGAAAGTTACAAAAAATAACATAAATCTTATTGATTTTAGAGAAATCTGCCCGTCCGGCATCATTTACTGTAAAGAGGTTCAGATTCTTACCTGGAAACTGGTAATTGTTAAAAAGGGCCAACAGAGGACCCTCTTGATGCAAAAGGTAAATGCTTTTATTGTTTCTAAGAAGGTTTTATTCATTTTTCATTGAGTCTTTTAACTTTTATTTGTTGGTTTCATGGTCTGTCAAGACAAAAACAGCTTGAACAACATTATTAAAAAGTTTTCAAAGATCATTCATGTCTAGCTGGCAGAGTTCGGGACCTTGTATGGTGACATTGGTATTTAAAAATCCATCATTAAACTCAANCTTGTATGGTGACATTGGTATTTAAAAATTCATCATTAAACTCGAGGTCTATTTTTTCTGCCTCCTGTCTAAAATGACATAAATAAAATAAATGAAGTTTATCTCCACAACTACCGGGGCTGTATGTATAATCCTGCTCTCTACAGACACCTGAGCTTATCACAGAGTCAAGATGTTACTGTGTCAGAGTAAATTCACCTGCAGCACAGTAGAAAATGTAAATATCTTCTTCTAAAGGAAAACTAACTGGAAACTAGAGGATGACAACCAAGTTAATCTATGAATGAGTAAAGTAATCCTAGGAATGAGTCGATCACATTGGCAGAGTTTTAGGGCTGGAATCCAGAACTGTGTTTGGGTTGGATGCTGATGCTTGGTAGAGTCTTTTAGCTGAGTTTCTCCCCGTCGTGTTAGCTGCTTCCTGGTGTCTGCAAACATCTGCTGGACTGTAGGATCTCATGCTGCCTCCTGTACAAAGGGTCTAGTCAAGAAGAAGTTAATCAACCTGATCATGCTCTATCACTGGGGTTTCACCTGACGCCCTCTGGAAGCCGCCATCTTGCCCCCACAACGTAAAACAAACATGTACAAACGCCTTTAGACTTACTGCAGTCAGACTCTTCAATGCTTCTGATGGCAGCAAATACTTTTTTTAAAGACCTGGTGTATATAGACCCACTATTTATTTAATATGAATTAATGCTTTTTTTTTATTTACTTTGTTGTTTTTTGGGGTGTTTCCTTTGATTTGTGATCTGAAGATTGTCAAACTGAATTGTCCTCCAAGGGTAAATAAAGTTGCCTGAATCTGAATCTGCTGTTCTTTTCTCCACAGAGAGGATTGTACGATGAAGCCATCAGCAGCTTTTTCCGAAACGTGGATTCAAGGTAACTGCGGCTGCCTTCACAGAACAGAGACGCAGCGCTTTAAAGTCTGCTCCTGTTTCATATTTGACCTTCATTTCCAGGAACCGTGATGGTGGAGTTCATGCTGTCGGAGGCAGAATTCAACATCTGAAGGCCAGAGTAAGTCAAGCAGCCGAAACCACACGTCTGTATGATAAGACATAAAGACAAAACCTTGCAAACACTCGAGTGAAGTAGCCTTAAATGAAACACAGTCTTCTCAGAGCTCATTTTAAAGCCAGAGATGAACTCGGCGGTCATTGGGTTACAAAGAATGTGCTCAGCATATAACAGCCACATTCTCACATATTTGACTCTGCAGGCGGTCCTGGTGGATATGGAGGAAGGTGTGGTCAACGGGATCCTGCAGGGCCCGCTGAGGGAGGTGTTCGACAGCACTCAGCTCCTCACAGACGTGTCAGGTTCAGGCAACAACTGGTGAGAGACAAACTCGCCGCAGGAGTCCTCACAGAGGGAGGAGCCACCGTGGCACGCCATCATTCTTTACATGCCGCAGCTATTTTACAATCGTTCACACGTGCTGTTACGACACAGAGGGAGGAAAAAGGGGAGGGCAGTTTGTCATCTTGAAAGAATTAAAATCAAATAGAAGAATAATTAAAAAAAAAAAAAAAGAACCAAAGAAATGTGGCCCACGTTTGTTTTATTTATTTTCCCCAGTTTTCCCTTTTCTGCTCTAAATAAAAAAGAGAAGTCAGTGGTGCTTCTTTTTAGGGCCGGCGTGAACACTCCCTGCAGGTTTCCTCTGCGTGACAGCCACTGTGGAGTGAAAAAACCGTGCACGTGAAGCAGAGCTGTTGGTGAGTCAGTGGGAAAGGAATTTCAGCTTACCGAAGTTCACACGGACAGTTACGTTAGAGCTGTCGCAGCGTATTGATCTCTGTAACAGCCTGAACCTCCGACTGAAAGCTGGTTCTTTACAATGTGCATGAGGAATACTGCAAAGCAAACGGCACCAGAAAAACCCACAACCACCTGCACTACAACAAGTCTTCACATTAACTACAACCTTCATAACAGCTGCCGTTCTTTCCAGTAATAAAAAAAGTTATGTTAACAATAATGATGATGATGATGACACAATAACAACCATAATAACAGTAGAAATAGTCATTATATTCTCCTTCTTCTCTATCATCACTTTCATTATTCCTGACATCAAAGAAGAAGAGGGATCAATAATCATTCAGCCCAAAGACCAGCAGGACCGGACTAAATCTGGCTCCGGGTCCCTGCGAGCAGGAGCCAGCAGAGCCATGTAGACATGTAAATGTCTGTTCATTTATGGGTCGTTCTCAGACCAGTAAAGAAGAACTGGCTCATGTCACCATATTTAGTTTATTTCAGTTACTGTAGTTTAAATGGTAAATGGTCTGTATTTATAAAGCGCTTTTCTGTACCTGGGATGATACCCAAAGCACTTTACATGATACATCACATTCACCCAGTCACACACACATTCACACACTGATGTGTGATGCAAGGCGCTCGACCAATTTAGCTTTAGTTTAAAAACAAATGATCTTATAATAATCACCTTATTATTAGCTGTTAAAAGAAAATTAGTGGTGGTATTTACCCCATCCGAACAGAAGCAAGATGAAGAAATGTACAGTAATTAATGTGAGATTTAGTGACTTCATTGAGCTTCAGAGGTTCCGGCTCTTCGTCGACTCTTCTTTTTCCATCTCTTCTTCTTTTTATTTCATTTAGTTGAGTGGTTTATAGAAACATTGAGTAATGAATCATCTATTAATCTCTGATTTATATGCTTTTATAAAACATTGTTCTTCCTTAATTATAGATATTAATAAGAATCCTTCTTTTTCCAACGAGAATCCCTCTCTAACATCTTTAAAACTTATCATTTCATCTTTCTTTGTGATTTAGCAAATTAAATGGATCGGCCATTGTTCCCAGCTTAACCCACACGGGTCACTTCAACCACCCATCCAGGTCCTTAGAGGACCAAAGTCTGATATAAAACTTTACAGATTCATTTTTTGTCCACTTTATTTATTTGCTGAGGTCTTTCAGTCCTAAAGAAAATGACCAAATCTTATTACTTCAACCCACAAAATGCCAGTTTAATGACCTGATGTTCATAAGTTTTTACACCTTCTGTCAGAATCTCATTCAAACATATGCTAATATTTGGTTTTTATAAATTAATAATGTTTTTACCCACTTTGTGAAGTTTCTGTATTAATTCTGCAGGATACTAGAGCAACTTTGAATATTTACCACATAAATCAACAGTCAGACGTATGTTTTTATTAATTTCCAGGTTTTTTTTCCACCCAGGGCAGTCGGACACATGACGTACGGCTCGGCCTACCGGGACCTGATCGTGGACAAGCTGAGGAAGGCAGCAGAACACTGTGACTGCCTGCAGTGCTTCTTTCTCATTCACTCTATGGGAGGAGGTGAGGCACAGAAACAAACTGATAGGAGAGCAGGTGGCGTTACATGTTGTCCAGAACTGAAACTGTTCTGGGGTTGGTCCCCTTTTTCCTTCAGAACTGCTTTATTTCTTGATGAGATAGATTGAACAAGGTGTTGCTCAACTAATAATGACTCATACGTTTTATTACAGCTGGGAATGAATTATTGGTGGAGTTGGTTACTTGTAATTGGTAATAATTAACTAATATTACCGGGAATTGACTGGAAATATCTGGGTAATATTAGACAGAAAGATGTGGATATACGACGTCAAAAACAACGGATAGTTTTAGGGAAATCTTTCATCTCAAAAGCAAATCTACAGCCACCGTCCACCTTATCAGGACCATCTTCTAGTTACGGACTTCTTTAATTCTTGGTGTGATAGATGAAGCAGGTGGTGGAAACCTTCCTCAGAGGTTTTCTCCATGTTGACATGACAACATCACACAGTGGCTGCAGGTTTTCGGCTGCATCCATGATGAGAATCTCCCGTTCCACCACATCCCAAAGCTGCTCTACTGGACTGAGATCTGGTGGCTGTGGAGGCCGTTGGAGTCCAGTGACCGACTGAGGTTGCTCTCATTTCTGCTGCAAGGAAAGCTGAAAACATACTTACTCTCCACTCAGTTACCTCTCTCTTCTCAGGTTGCGAGAACAGGATGTGAAGTCATCATGGCATCAAATAAACAACGCTTCTCTGTTGACTGTGCTGACTCTGGATTTCAGGTACCGGCTCCGGACTGGGGACCAGAGTGCTCAGCCTGCTGGAAGAAGAGTTCCCCGACGTTTGCCGCATAGTCACCTCCATGTATCCGTCTGCTGAAGACGACGTCATCACGTCTCCCTACAACAGCGTCCTGGCCATGAGAGAGCTGACGGAGCATGCCGACTGCGTCCTGCCCGTGGAAAACCAGGTTTATACGTGTTGAAGCCTTTCATCTGTGTGTCTGCATAGACAGTTGTGCTCATATGTTTACATATCCTGGTGATTCTGGCCTGATAACACACACAAGTGGACAGGAACAGGTTTGAATGGCTATTAAAGGTAACCATCCTCACCTGTGATTTGTTTGCTTGTAATCGGTGAGTTTCGGGGCTCCTGACAGACCTTTGCATCTTTCATCCAATGCTGCAGTGACGTTTCTGGTTTGAGTCATGGGGAAAGCAAAAGAATTGTCAAACGATCTGCAGGAAAAGGTAATTGAACTGTATAAAACAGGAAAGGGATATAAAAGATATCCAAGGAATGGAGAATGCCAATCAGCCATGTTCAAACTCTGATGAAGAAGTGGAAAATAAGGGATTCTGTTGAAACCAAACCACGGTCAAGTAGACCAACAAAAATTTCAGCCACAACTGCCAGGAAAACTGTTGCAAAGAAAAACCCACAAATAACTTCAGCTGAAATACAGGACTCTGAAGAAAGGTGGCGTGGCTCTTTGAAGATGCACAGAAATGGGCTGCACGGTCGAGTCGCCAGAAGAAAGCCGTTACTACGCAAACGCCACGTTTCCCGCTTACAATACGGCAAACAGCACAGAGACAAGCCTCAAAACAAAGTTATTTCCAACGGTACATTTGGAGAGTCAGCAAGGCCGATGATGAAAGGTTCATCGTTCCTGCTGTAAAACGCAGCTTGCTGGTGTTAGGGGGATGTGCAGCTACAAAGGCACAGGACACCTGGTCAAAACTGATGGCACGATGAATGCAGCATGTTATCAGAGAATACTGGAGGAAAACTTGTACTCATTCACCCGGAAGCTGCTCGTGGGACGTACCTGCACGCTCCAACATGACCCCGATCCAAACACAAGGCCAAGTCCGCCTGTTATCGGCTACCACAGATTAAAGGGAAGGTTCTGGAGCACCCATCTGTCTCCTGACCTCAATATCATTGAGCCACTCTGGAGAGATCTGAAATGTGTTCATGCATGATAGGAACTGGAGGCTTGTTGCCAGGAAGTATGGTCCGCTTTCCTATCTGAGAACATAAAGAGCCTCATCAGCACAAAAGACTCCAAGCTGTCGTTGGTGTTAAAGGAGGCAACACGCGGTATTAAGAACGGGGGTATGGAAACGTTTGGTCGGGGTCATTTGGAAGGTTTCTGTGGTCATGATTTAAAAAGAGTAAACAGCGTAAAATAAATGGCTCCACCTGAACATGATCCATGAGAGAAAGAAACGTTTTGGTGTCATCATTCATGTTCTCTGAAAAATGGTCCAAACATCCTAAATTCTGCCAGGGTATGTCAACTTACCACCACACCTGTACAAATCAAAACCGGGATCCTGTTTGTTTTCCTCCCGTTCCAGTCTCTGCTGGACATTGTGAACAAGATTAATGTCATGTGTCACGGCGGGAAGCCAGGGTTGATGATCAGGAGCGGCAGCGCGGTCACATCTGGACAGGGTGGGCTCGGTGGAGCAGAGAAGCCCTTTGATTCCATGAACAGCATCGTGGCTAACTTGTTGCTCAACATTACCAGGTACGGTGTTTGGCTTTTCTCCTCCACAGTGGCTTTCTGTGTGTGTTTGTGTGCTTGTCATCCTGGAGGCGTCATCCAAGGAGGATGACATCCCGGAGGCGTCATCCTATGGCATCAACCAAGATGATGTTTAGTTTATTATTTCTAAATGGAAGATTTATTAATAAAAAAGAATAAAGTTACATAACATAAAATAAGTTAAAAGAAAAACAAAAAAATAAAAGTACTTTTTCCATTTTCTATTATTTGTGATTTTATTTATGAGTTGTGGCTTATAGGGTTCAGTAATAAGCGAAATATCTTTTGCAAATTTCTGTGTGATATTTGTTTATTTGTTTGAGTTGATTAATCCTGAAGAACAGGACTTGGACTTTAAATTTATTATTAATTAATTAACTCCAACTCTTAAAAATATCTCACACAAAATATTTTTAATTTCGTTAAACATGTTTTTTTCATTTAATTTAGCTAGTTCTAACTCTTATTAATCTAGTTTCATTTTGCCTTGAAGGTTCTGCTGATGTGTGTGAGATGCTCATAGCATCTTTTCCTTTAATACCTATTTTTTCTTTTAGAATGAATTAATTCTCAAACAGACTTGGACTGTCACTAATTAATTATTTATCATTTTAAATTAACAAAAAATCTTTATAAATTGATTATTTTCTGTATTCTCTTTAGTTATTTTATTTTTAAATTCTTCATATTTTTTCCTATATTTTTGTGAGGTACACTCATGACATTATTCTGAAGAGCATTTTTGTTTAATGCCTAAAACTTTGGCAAAGCTCTGTGTGTGATGTAAATACCTTTCTTTTTATTCTGAAATTTAAACGGCTTATTTTAATGAAAATGTCTCGGTTTAAAAAACAAAGCTTTTCTTTAAATCACTTCTTCTGTTTTCTCTTTCAGTGTTTTCCTTTTTGCACCCTTAACTTTCCTTTTGTTGCAGCTCAGCACGGTTCGAGGGTTCTCTCAACATGGATCTGAACGAGATCGCCATGAATCTGGTTCCGTTCCCTCGCCTACACTACCTCGTGCCGAGCCTCACGCCACTCTACACGCTGGCCGACGTCAGCGTCCCCAGCAGAAGGTCTGCCTGCCGCTATTTTTACTTCACAGTTGTTGCGACTCTTGCAGAGCTCACGTGAACTCCTCGGTGATGACTTCATTGAGGTGTACACGATGAGCAGATACTTCATGTATCCTGGACAAAAAGGGCAGTGCAGATTCTAACGTTTACGTTTATTATAAGTCATGTGATTGAGGTTAAAGGCTTGAGATTAGCATGACGCTAGCCTTCAGTGTTGTACATAAAAGGTGGAAACTTGTAGCTCAGAGCTCCAGGGCTGGAATGGGGGGAAAGGCAGCAATCCGCCCTACTCTGCCCCAACGGCAGCTGCCATAAAAAAGCTCTGTGTGAGCCTGAGAGCTCGTGTGTGAGTCGAAGCTGCTCATTGGTTAAAAAAAAGAAAAAAAGAGTGGTGGTTGCATTGAGTCGCTCTCAGAAGTAAATACATGTGACTGTGTGAATGCAGAGCAAGGAGTTGCTTAAAAATATTATCCTGCCCACATCCTGTGATGAATCTTTGTCAAACATTGGCCTCTTTGGTCCTCAGACTTCAGCTGAAATAACTCAGAACTTCTCCTGTGTCCCTCCAGACTGGATCAGATGTTCAGCGACGCCTTCAGCAAAGACCACCAGCTAATCCGGGCCGACCCGAAACACGGGCTCTACTTGGCCTGCGCGCTCATGGTCAGGGGCAACGTGCAGGTGTCCGATCTCCGCCGGAACATCGAGAGGTCAGAACACGGCCTCCCCTCACACCAAAACAGGCGACAAGTTCCTCCACCCACCCCGATGGGCCTAAAATGACCTTCACATTCATGCTTCCCAATAATACCCCCATTCAACACCAGCAGCAGTGATTCATGACTGCTCCATTCAGCAGCCACCTCTCCGCTCCTCACAGAGCTCGTTTTCAGGACAAACTGGAATACAGGCTGCTGTCGTGTGAGTGTGGAGTAATAAATAGGAGGAAAGAGAGAGGGGGGGTCACACAGAAAGGCTCCTGGCTGCAGTTTAACATGTTCTCCAAACACATGCATGTTGTTTGTGTCGTCTGTGTCGACCTCCTGACGGACAGGCACCCAGTTATCCGAGGTTTATCCCACCTCCTGTCCCACATGGCAGCCAGGAAAGGCTCCATCTCCCCCCTGAACAGGTTAAAGATGAAGGGCAGAGGAGGAGAACACTGTTGTCCAATCAGCAAGCGTTTTACTTCTGTAACTTTAACTTGTAAATGTTGGTAGTCTTTGCAAAAAATAATGAAAAAAATGTTTATTTCTCACACTGATTGGTTTTTCTGTATAAATATAGGAAACAACCAAATGTTGACCTCACAGCTTTACTCTTCAGCAGCTTTCCTCACACCAAGCATGTGTTTCCTTCGTCTCGGCCCAGGCTGAGACCATCGCTGCCCTTTGTGTCGTGGAACCAGGAAGGCTGGAAGACGGGACTGTGTTCAGTGCCTCCTGTGGGTCACTCCCACTCCCTGTTGGCTCTGGCCAACAACACCTGTGTGAAGCCCATATTCATGGAGCTGAGAGAACGCTTCAACAAGCTCTACAGGAAGAAGGTGCATGATATGTTTTATCTTTATTTCTTTAATGTTTATAACGGCCTGTTAGATTTTACAAACGCTTTGTTAAACACTGAAGCTCAGGTGTCTCTGATTTCTGGATCCAGAACTTTACTCCTACTGTTTCTAGCAAGATAACAGTTCTGAAAACTTAGACCTGAAACCGCTGATTGTCCTTAGGCTCACCTACACCACTACCTGCACGTGGAGGGGATGGAGCAGAGCGTCTTCTCAGAGGCCATCTCCTCCCTCACCGCACTGATAGAGGAGTACCATCATCTGGATGTGTCCAGCACCAGACTCACACCTGATGTTGCCAGACTCTGCATCGCCACATGAAGGCCTGCTCGGTGGGAAGGCTGTGCAGCTGTCTCATTCAGACACTTTCAAATCTTTTGTATACACTTTTATAAATTATGTATTATGATTTAATTAATGGCCTGATTAAAATGCCCTCCCTCCCTCTGAAACAATAAATGAGTTTAACTCAGTCTGTAGCTTGCTGCCTTTCAGGCTTCCTGGCTGTAGTATCATGTAGTTAATGATGGCACCAGATGCATAAAAACTGTCTTTTCCTCCACCAGTGCACATCTCAGTCCTCCTTCAGACCACATTCACTCCTCTTTTAGAGCAGTTTAAGCTATGGGAAATTAAAAATGAAAGAAGTTGACGGGAATAGAGGAAATGAACGTGATGTTATCAAACATGACTGCACTGAGGTTGAACACAGTGGCACCTGAAGCACCTGCAGGCCACTGCACCAGCAGCTTCAGAAAGATGGCAGCTTATCTTTTTACAGATAAAGCAAAGAGAAGTGAGCCTGGTTCATTTCTGGAACGCATCCAGAAGGTCTCTGTGTTTAAATTCTGCTGCTGCTTTCATGATCATGTCGGTTGAGTCGTGGTGCACAAGGTTTTTTAATGGAATCAAATAGGAAGTGTCTCCATCCATGGCTGACCGTTGGAGTAGAAATTAGGCTTATGTGTGTGAGTGTGTGTGAGATGACTGAAGCATACTGACACATCTTTTAAAAAAGTACAAGTCTAAACAGTTTTATGCATCTGGCCCTTCGTGCTCCGACTAGCACCCTTTCTACATCCACCGTTATTGCACATCTCTGTCCTGAAGACAGGCTTCATTAAAGCTTTTAGTATTTACTAACATTAACTTATAAAATGATCTCCTCCTCTTTTTCCTTGTCAAACTAGATTTTTCTTCTATCTCGTTGCTTTTTCTAGAGTTTCTTCAGGCACGTCACCGCTGCAGGGTTGCGTGACTGACTGACTTTGTGAACCATTAAAGTAAACGCAGGTCGGAGAACATGTCGCCGGGATCGTTGCACCTCCTCTGGCACACACACGACGTTATCCACTGCATCTTCCACTGTGTGCTGGACTTCCCTTTGCAGGTGAAGTTCACCTTGATCATGCGGGACTTGTTGGGCACGCAGCAGCGGTTGTCTGTGCAAACGCCGCAGTACGTGGGTTTAAACTTCTTGGTGCTGGTGCAGCCAGACAGTGTCAGCTTCTCGGCCTTCTTCGCTTGGAATTTTGCGTGGCATGTTTTTCCCTTTGGCATCTGGAAGTGAAAACACAGCTTGGTGTGTTTTGGGACGTGCTATGCAAAAGCAGACTTGAGGTAAGAGAAGATTGTTACCTTCAGACTCCTTTGCAGGCTTTTCTGACATGGTCGCAGCAGACAAAGTCGCCGCTCCTTCCTCATCTCACACTTGCCGTTGTCGTTGTTGACCCGAACAGAGATGCCCAGGCCACAGGTCTTGGAGCAGGAGCTCCAGGGGGTGGTCTGGATCAAACAGTTCTTCTTCCAGGCTAAAGGAGGATCCCTGTAAGCTTTCAGTGTTGTAGTTAAAGAGTACTGTGTCAACAACACACTGTACAAAGAGCTGGCCCTGTTTGAATCATGACAGTTTGCTGCTAAACTTTTACATGTCTGCTGTGAAGAAAAGACCATAGAAGCATTTCCTTTTATATGAAAACACTTTGCAGCAGGTTAGTTGTATACTTGCTGCACATAGGAAAAGCCTCTCATCTGAACATAAATGATGTTTTAAGATCATTTCAGAGGAGTCTACATACAACACCTGGCCAAAAAAAAGGTCCCCACCACTATACAAAGAGCTCAGAGCCTTCCACTGGGAATAAGTGGATGAAGACTGACTAATGCATTATCAAAACCTTCATTAAAGGTTTGCAGGGACTGGAATGGAGTCCAGAGTGATGGGAGCATCAGTGGATGAAGATCTGTGAGGGCAGCATTATCATCTTTGTAAAATGACCTGGAAGCATCTGACCAGGGCTGTTCTCATTCTCCAAACAGAAATGGAAGAAGCTTCATTTCTTTTTTCCTTGTCTCCCTCAGCTAACGCTGCTCCTTCCATTGTAAAAGAAAAGAGCTAATTCATCCTTTCCTAAGTCCCAAAGGAATTTAAGACTAAACTTTTCCATTTAGGGACCCCCAAAAGATATCCCAACCTCTGGTTGGGGACCTCCTTTACGATTGCACGAAAACTACCATAAAAAAGTAAAGAAAAATAAACGTTTAGAAATTTTAACATGATTGATTAATAATATAAGAACTATATTAATTATTTTTATAAATAGTTTTGTATTTTCATAGAAATTGTATATTATAAATTCTAAATGTTTTAAGTTTGTCATTATTATATAAGAAAAACATTCATGGTGTCCTACCTGTATAAATACAGAAGCTAGCATACTTTATGGGGTAATTTACAGTATTCTTGAGATTGTACCTGAATTAATGATCTTTAAATGAATCATTTGTTTAAATCAGTTATTGATTTGATTCATTGATATTTGTTGAAAAAAATGTGATTTGCATTAAAAATTTGCAGTTTTTTTTAGAGCAGATCACCAGACAGCACTTATCAGTTAACTTTTGGCAGCACGTTTGGACAGAACACTGGATTCCAGGACTCATCGTCACACATGGATCAGTACCACAGAGTCCAGACCTGCAGCTCACTGAGTCTGTGGTGATTGTAAATATACTAATTACTAGACTAAATACTAGTCTGACTTGTTTTTTCTTTTTCTTTTTGTTTGGGGGCTCAGGTAGTGTATTCGTGTAGTGTATTTTTTTCATGGTGCCACATTATTTTCCCTAAATCAAATGTGCACAGATGGAATACCAACCTGTTTGGCTAGGGGAGGGTTCACACTCAGAGGATGATCTCCCCCCAGTCCAGCTAACCTGGCTGGTCTCTCTTCATAAGTTTACTTTGTAAACACACACCTGACATGTACGTTGTGTCCTGCTGGTGCTTGTTTGGGCTTTGACCGTTGGCTGGCCTTCTGCCCATCAGCGGCGCAGGGCCTAAGAGACCAGCAGGTTTCTGGATGAAAGCAGGTGTACAGCCGATGGCTCCTCCGATGCATGTACACTTATAGAGGTGGCTGGGCTGGAAGGCTTCTCCGTTCTCATAGTGGGCCCCATTCAGGTCACAGCCGACAGCCATCATGTCTGAAGGGGGTAAAGGAAACACATCAGGACTCTGTATGTATGTATGTATATATTTATGTGTGTGTGTGTATATATTTATAATATATTTTCCCATTTGTGATTTAGTTTACCTTCCTGATTTTAAACAGATAGGTTTACGTTACTCCCTTGTAAACTACAGTGGAAAGGACTCCAAATGTAAAAATCTGTTTCTGGTTTCAGGCACGAACTTAAATGTCAACTCTTCTCTCAGCTGTTTCATCAAATTCCTGGAGAATCGTGTCCTGACTGACATGTCTGAAATTCATCTGATGTAACTTGACTCATTTCAGCTTTCACCTGAAATATTTCTCTTTGAAAGGTCCCAAACGGTAATAAATCCACCCACCCCCTGCGGGCTTCTTCACACCTACATGTCTTTAATCTTTTTCCACCTGAAGGAGATGACAGCAGGTTTATTTTTTAACTTCATTCATGTGACAAATCATCCATAAGAACTTTTTTATTTTTTCTTCTTCTTCTGTTTTTTTCTTTTCACTGTTGGCTACCCTCAGCTACCATGAATCAGACTGTCCCAGCTGTGAGTAAACAAGTTATCACGGACAGGAAGAAGAAGACACTAACAAGCACACACTCCCACTTGGTATCTCGGCTGGTCGGCTGAGAAGTCGCAGTACATGCCCTTGTGTGGGTCACAAAGGTCCCTCTCGTTGCACGGCTCTCCGATCTGTCTGGCACAGCTTTTGCAGCATCCGCAGCCGTCCAGGATAGAACTGACTCCCGGGGCGCATTGAGGCCTCTCTCCACACCTGCAGGGCCATTGGCAGAACTGCTGCCGTTCGGCCATGGCCTGGCCTCTATGAGGAGCCAGCTGCTGACCATGGTTCTGAGCCCTGCTGACACACTGTGGAGACAAAGATCATCTCAGAGTTTTTCTTTCGATGTTTTCAGTTAAACCTTTTCAAATGTTTGGAAGAAAAAGCCGGTGCTTAACTTAAAGTTGATTGAACAAAAACACCTTTGTTTACGTAAGATGGATGTGGATTTTGCTTTGGTTTGGAAACGTTTTATTTTCATTTATCGTTCATTTCCTTGTACTGGGGGCAGCATGAGAACCTATCATACAGATGTTTGTGGT
>CM047996.1:3402581-3415031 GCA_026261665.1 Melanotaenia duboulayi | reverse complement strand
AGATAGATAGATAGATAGATATTAATCTGCAGACTCTGACAGTGTTTTTGTCGTCCTGCAGGCGTCACACTCTTCGTGGCACTTTATGACTACGAGGCTCGGACAGAAGATGACCTGAGCTTCAGGAAAGGAGAACGTTTCCAGATTATTAACAGCACGTAAGTCCCTTCAGCTGCACCCAGGGAGGATGTCAGTTTTCCACTGGAACTCGAAGTTAAAGGCTTTAGAGGGAAGTTAGACAAGTTTTGGTTTCTTAATGTGGAACAGGCTGGAGCCCAAAATAAGTCTGCATTACTGCTTCGGTTTGTGGAGCTGTGAAAACATAAATGTACCAACCTGCCAACCACAACAGGTATGAATTATTATTAAGTATTTTACCATGTGTCAGTCAGCAGATATGCAATTATGAGCACACTTGGTCAGAAACCCACTGAATTTGGTACAGTATGGACCAGGTTTTTATTTTTTTTTATTAAATAAGGTAAAATAGTCATTTTTTCCCCCACATGGAAAAATGTAAAGAGCTATAAATTCCAGAACTGAATGCTCTAATAAGGCTGAAGTGGTGGTTTAAACATGGATTATGATAGTCTGGAATAAAGAGGTTTTTAGGGTTAACAGAGGGTGGAGGAAGGCCTGCAGCCAGCAGGGGTGAGTGTGGCCTTCCTTCAGACTTTCCTCTGAACTTGAACAGGAAGTACCCGGTTACACCTACTGTGGTGTTGGCTCGTCTTTCTTCCAGTCAGCAGAAGAATAAACGATGTGTGTGTTCGCCTGCTACCAACACACACCANCCCTACATAACTGCTTGCAGTTCTAGTTGAAGTTTGTTGTGCATGTTNTCACTGTGTTTGCATCTCTGCAGCTCATTGAAGTTTGTTGTGCATGTCTCCATTGTGACATTTCAAGGATTCCAGCGCTGATACCCTGACAGGGTCCACAGATGCACGAAGTGGACCAATTTCCCTGCTTTCATACTGGTAATGAGAATAATGAGAGTTTAAACAATCTCAACGGTGCTGCTTTAACACATAAATGATTAAATGTGGATGCAGATGCCACATGAGGAAAATCTTGATCAACATGACTGCTGGATCACAGCGAGGTCACCACACCCACTTAGCATCCTGTCTCAGCTAGCGTCTCACACATTCCTCCACATGCCTTCATCCCTGCTGCGCCCAGCTGGAGCAGGAAGTCATCACAGCCCATACACCCTCCTCTTCCTCCTCCTCCTCACAGAGCTGCATCTTCACCCTTCCTTTCATGTCCACTCACACCTCTCACATGGACCGCCTGCACTGACCCCTGCTGGCCACAGGGTGGGTGGGGGTAACAGGCTGGATCCTGTCAGAGCTGGCAGAAAGAGACTGATGGATGCAGAGGAAGATGGTCTCACACAGCATTCCCACGGACACACTGCTGTTTCTTCATGTTCAACGGGACTGTCAGCTGTATATATCTCACCATGAGTGTTGTTGTGAAGCTTCGTTGGATATAATCTAGAAAAATCTCCTTTTTATGCTCGGTCTGCACATCCAGCTGGAGCTGATGGTGAATGAACACCCTGTTGTCATTGTGAATGCCTGTCTGTGTTTAATTATATTCTCATCAGGGACAGAGGATCTGAATCCTTCTGGAGACAGGAGGGAGGCTCTTCGTTTACTCTTGTTGTTGTTTTCTCCCTGTTTGTGGCTGCGGAGAGCTGGTTTACAGGGGTTTGTGTCTGCAGACAAAGGAGACTGGGGCCCGCCCTGCACAGCCTGTTTACATCCCACACTGATGCATCTGCAGCATCGTCTTAGTCCAGCATTCTTTTCAGCCTCACTGCTGGGACTCCATCCTTCTCTCCTCTCTAAAGGGATCCTCAGGGAACAAAAGGAGGCATGCCTGTGTCTCCCTGGTATGTCCCCAGGCGATCCCCATTGTGGCTTTATTCAGCACAAGTAAAAGACAAACAAACATGTACCCAAAGCTTTCCCTCCACACGGACACAGGCACCGGGTGGTACGCTGGGTTAGACTCTGGAGGAGGAAGGGCGAACCATGTTGGATGGTTTAATGGGCTTTAAGCAGCCAGATGTTAAAGGAAAGATGGTTAATGATTATTTCACCGACTCACCCTGTTTCCCACACTCTTACATAAAACTTTTACTGGACATGGAAATATTTAAAAACAGGTCAAACATATTAAGTTTCATTTACTTTATTTAAAACAGGAAGAGTGGCTCATCTGTGGAGGTCCAGGTCCTGTCAGGAGACAGACGCTCCACAGCTTCCTGAAAGAAAGCACATATTACTCAGACTTGTTTGATTATTCATTAATATGGTTAATATGAATGATAATGTGATTATCATGTTCCATTACAGACAGTAATCACTAAAACAACCAACAAACAAAACATAGACATACAGTATAAAACATGTAAAATATAGATCCAGTAGAGTACAGAAAGCACAGTTAGCTGGACAAGCAGCTGCAGACCGACTGAGTCGACCTCCAGCCCTCTAAGACGCCCTCTAAGACGTTTTTAAGGCTCTACGTGAGATCGGCTCCTGCAGCTGTTCCAGGCTGCAGGGCCTGAGGATTTAAAAGCTTTTTCTGACTAATTCAGTGCAAGCTTTGGGGACTGTCAGTAAAAGAAAATCATTAGAGCGCAGACAATAGTTACCCGACTTAAATAAAATCACAAAGGTAAGAAGGAAGTAGGCCAAGAATGCATTTGTAGATAAAAAAGATGGACGTCTGCGTATGGAGAGGGAAGCCGCTGAACTCTGGCATACAGGGTGCAGTGGTGGGTGAGAGCGTTGGGAGGAGAGTCCGCTGCCTTCCTAGCTTTAGTTTTAGTTTCATTCAGCAGTAGTTTCAGCTCAGTCAGGCCCGTCTGGTGTCAAGAGCTAAGTGTGTGACAGCGTGAACGAAGGTACCACCACAACAGTAAACCACAGGGTCATCAGGCTCCTTTACTTTCTTTTATTTATTTTTTATTTTGTTTTTAATGCACTTCTTGCTTCCTGCAGCCCACTGTAACGCTTTTAATGTTTTATGTTAAGCATTTTGAATTGTCTTGTATATGAGACGAGATGTAGAAATAAACTGAACAAACATTTTGTGTAATGGAGAAGATAAAAATGTTCGTCCAGGGTTTTTAAAGATACGGTTCCATATTTTTGGACCCCGCGGGTGTTCAGGAGTAAAACTCTGAACATCGTTTACTGAAAAAGGTAAAAAACCATCAGGAGCAAGTTCATTAGTCATGTCAGGAGAAGGCGAGGACTGATTAAAAAGATTAAAAAGGGTCTAGCAGCAGATTTTTCAGAAGAAAACCGATCATTCTCCGTGTCGGGACGGAAACAAACCTGATAACTAGAAGCATCTAGAAGTTCTTTGGGTTGTTTGAATGTTCATTTGAAGCAGACAGAAAAAACTTTTATTATTAAACTATTAGTCTAATAAGAGGAGAGAAGCATCCGTCTCTGTTTCTTCAGCCTTTCCCCAGTTTACTGAGTGAATGATATCTACATGTTTTTATTTATGTTCTATTCATTTTTATTAATTTATATTTTTATCATATTTGGTTTTTATTACTTTGTTTTTTTATCTTATCAAATGATTGATTTTTATTTATATGTATGTATTTATTTAATATTTATTTTATTTATTAGTTTTTTATTATGTTTATATTCATTGATCTATATTTATATATATGTAATATTTATTTTAAATTCAAATGTATTGATTTATATTTATTTTGATTGTATTTATTTTTAAATTTATATTCATATGATTTTATTGATTAAATGTATATTTTTTTTATATTTGTCATTTTATTTATTTGTTGTTTTTTCCTTTATTTTTAAATTATTATTTATTAATTTTTATGTATATTTACACTTTTTTGGTTTTATGTATTTATTAATTAATGAAATTACTTAGTTACTCTCTATCTTTGCTTTTTCTGTAGCCCACATTAAGTTGTGTGTAGTGTGGAGGTGTCTACATCCATCCATCAGTTCATTAATTAATGATCCAAACCAAATCTGGATCTGTCGTGGATCCAGTGATCATCTATCAGATGTTCTTCATCTTCTAAAAAGGAAAGTACCAGAGGAGCGATAGTCAGACTGTACTAACCGGGTCAGTAGAACTAAGCAGTGAGACTGGTTTTCATCCAGAAAGTGGTTCAGTCTGTTTTTGTTTTTCTTGAAGAGAATAGAAGTGATTCTATTGAAGAGAATAGAAGTGATTCTATTGAAGAGAATAGAAGTGATTCTATTGAAGAGAATAGAAGTGATTCTGATATTGTCTCATGTTGATCGATGGATCTGGATGAAAACCAAACTCTGATGGTGGATCTGAGCTGAACAGAAGCAGAAACCGGGATTTAAAATGGATTTAAATCCTCCTGAAACTGGAAAAGCGAGTCTTTACCATGTCCAGATGTTTCCAGAGACAAACAGCTCTCTGTTAACATCTGTAAAACAGCCTCATCCACATGTTGTAACTTTATTTAAACCCTGCATACGGACATGAAAATCCCCCAGCAACATGTTTCATGTGGTTTCAGCGTGGGTGGGAATAAACCCCACGCTGTCCACACGGACAGCAGCGGGACGGGTGGGATCCAAACATGCCGGCTCACGTGAAGTTTGCTAATCTGCTGTTTCTGTCTGCTTTCCAGTGAAGGGGACTGGTGGGACGCTCGCTCGCTCACCACTGGGGGCAGCGGCTACATTCCCAGTAATTACGTGGCTCCAGTGGACTCCATCCAAGCTGAAGAGTGAGTTATGTGTGTTGGTCAGGAATGTGACGCTCCCACTTGGCTCCATCACTAAAATCACATCTGTGTGACCCTGTTTACAGATGGATTTAGAAACTGAAATGAGAGGCAGCCTGTGGTTCACGTCCACTTTTATCCAGCTTCTTCTTCTTCATGCTGCAGTTCATTGGGTTTATCAGCATGTGTGACATGATAGATGGTGCTGGACCCACACGGGTGCCTGCTTTTCCTACCTGATGCTGCACTGCATAATAAATCACTACAGACAGGTTTTAATGGGCTCACCTTAATCTGGTCCATGATGGATAGACGGATAGATGGATAGTTAGTTAGTTAGTCTGGTATACAACACAAAATACAGAAGAATTCACACAAAAAAAAACAATAAGATGAAACATTTGCAACGTATGCAAAGGTAACTGCAGTGTGATGTGTGTGTGCAGAAGGTGACAGAGTTAGACCAGGTGTGTAATGGTGGCTCTGACAGAGGTAGAGGAGTTGTAAAGTCTGGTTGCAGCAGGTAGGAAGGATGTCCTGCATCGTTCTTTAGAGCAGCAGGTAAATGAGTCTGAAGCTGCTCTTTAGCTTGTCCAGTGTTTTGTGGTGGGGGTGGGAGGGATTGTCCATGATTGCCAGGGTTAGCTTTGCCTGCATCCTCTCCTCCACCACCTCCTCCAGGGTGATCAGTTTACAGCCAACAACAGACCGAGCTTTCCTGATCGGTTTGTTCAGTTTTTGCCTTGATTGCCTTGATGCCCCAGGACCCCAGGACCCCAGGACCCCAGGACACCGCAGCAAAGACGATAGTGCTCGCCACAACAGACTGATAAAACATCTGCAGGATCTCGTTGCAGACATGAAGCAACCTGAGCCTCCTCAGGAAGTAAAGGCGGCTCAGGCCCTTCTTATACATGGCCTCTGTGTTGGTGGACTAGTGATGGAGCCAAAATGCACACTTTGTCCTGAGGGTGGCACTGTAGAGAGAGTTATACTGTTCAGGGTCTCTCTTTTGACAGAGTTTATCACCAAAGTGAGCAAATGCTGCAGGTTTTTTGGGATCCTTCTCATATTACCTCCAGGTTGTGTGAATAAGAGTTTCTCCTCCTTCCTTCAGCTGGTACTTTGGTAAACTGGGCCGTAAGGATGCAGAGAGGCAGCTGCTGTCCACTGGAAACCCCCGAGGAACCTATCTTATCCGAGAGAGTGAAACCACAAAGGGTAAAGAAAGTTCAGACGTGTCACATGACCACAAGGTCTTTAGTGGCTCAGACCTTCATCCCTCTGTCTCCTCCAGGGGCCTTCTCCCTGTCCATACGGGACTGGGAAGATGTGAAAGGAGATCACGTCAAGCACTATAAGATCCGCAAGCTGGACAGCGGCGGTTATTACATCACCACCAGGGCTCAGTTCGATACGCTGCAGCAGCTGGTCCAGCACTACTCAGGTAAGCATCCACTCCTGGTCCTGGATCCTGAGCTCTGGCTCTTTTTAAAGTCACTGAGCAAAAATATTCCACAGTGTGATTAAATTAAATTAAATTTATTGTTTTTTTTACTATTTCGTTAGTTTAATCTTTTTATTTATTTATTTTTTACTTTTATTTATTATTTGTATACATAAATAATATGGCCCTTTTTTGGGGGGGGTCAGACTTAGACCTGCATGTTTTATTGTAACTAAACAGGATGTTTAAGTCACAAAGCGACAAACACAAGATGAGTGAAATAAATAAGAAAACTTAACACTTTAATGACCAATACAAAGATAAATTAAGACACTAAAATAAGCAGGAAGTTACTCAACTGTAATGGTGAATGAAGACAGCGAGCTGCTGTGTGTTTGGTAAAAAGATCAGAAGCCTGGCTGTTTATTGCTCTGGACGTTAATAAGAAGTTTAAAACGGGTCCTAAAATCTACTGAAAGTGGACGTAAGCAGGATAAAATCAGGATGAAAACAGACAGAAGTTGTGATGGGGAGGCCGCGGTATTAGCTACCGTCTCCTCCTCTGTCTGGTTTCTATTCCACATGCATTAAGCTGTTATACAACATAATCACATTTTGTCTTCACATTTTCACACAGAGGAATAAAAGGTGGCTCCCACCGTGACACAGTGGACACGGAAAGCATGATATTAGCTGCGTCCTGATTCACATTCAGTTAGCATCAGTGTGACCTCGTGATGGTGACAGAAGGATGATTTTCTGACACGCTCCAGTTGGCACATCGACGTATTGATCTTTAAACGCTTAAATCAACACCATGGATTCTCTGCTGGTGACGTGGCTCAGTAACCATCCCTCTGCTTTTTATCACTCACAGATGGCCATCGGAGCCAACGACACACTGTAGAAAATAACCTTCCTTCCTTTCAGGGCTCTGCAGCTTCCTGCTTTCCGTTTTTCCGGCGTCGCGTTCTGTCGCTGGTTTCAGACCAGCTGAACGTCAGAAAGCAGCAGCATGTCTGTCCTTCACATGTTTGGTGCTAACGGTGGCTAACAACCCTTAGCAGCCTCAGTATAAAACGTATTCTGTTAAATATCATATTTTTTTAACAGATGCACATTTTAAGCCGTTTACTGGTGGAAAAATAATGAAACTAGTTGATATTACAGGGAATTAAAGCCCATCATCTGAAGGAGACATGTTTGTTGTTTCCTGCTACAGTTTCAGCTGTTTGAACTGAAGGCTGCTCCTAGTTGTTTGGTCATTTTCATGCTTTTTTATGCTTTCTGTGTGACTCGTCCTCATATCGACGGGTTTTATGACGCCAGCAGCTGCACTGATTTCAGTCCAGATGAGCTTTGATGGCCAGCTTGCAGGTTGAACACTCCCATGAGGTCTTTATCAGGTCTTTACTGCTCTGTGCAAACACCTCAGGCCCTTATCAGTGGTTTTCAGATATCAGCATGAAGAAACCAGCGGAAGCTGGACCTTCATCCACAGGTTTCATCAGTCATGGGCAAACACAAGAGCTTTCTGCAGTGTAAAGCTGGACGTTCGGTTTCATGACACAGGTGGTGTCATCACAGTGATGGGGTCGGTCCAGATGGTCCATGTGTCCTGTTTGCTGGTTGGACGCTCCGGCAGAATGTGCTGCTCTTTGGGGACGGTCCCCACATCGACATGTTTTATGACAACGAACACAGAGCTGTGACGATGTTTGAGGCGGTCCATGTGACCGTGCTGGACAAAAATTAATGCAGAAGGTGTTTGCAGCCACCAGCAAGTAGCAATGCTAACATGTAGCATAGCAACATGACGGGAGAAACTCAGCTAAAAGACTCTACCAAGCATCAGCATCCAACCAAACACAGTTCAAACCCCAAGCAGTTATATTCCAGCTAAAACCTCTTCTATCGAAGACTATCTTAGGCTTCACTTCTCTCTGGATCCTCTTGGTGTTTCTGAAGTGAATTTGGGGGCTATCCCTGTATTCTACTTTATTAATTCTTTGGACTAATTTACTGCTTCCCAGGACTATTTTGTCATTCCTAGANGCTATCCCTGTATTCTACTTTATTAATTCGGACTAATTGGACTAATTTACTATTTTGTCATTCCTAGGTGAACTGGGCTGCTTTCGTCTGGTTTTAACTGAAAGTAATGTGCTCTATTTTTAGGAGGAGATAACATTTACATTTTTTTACTGTGTTCCAGATGAACTTCCTCTGACACATTAACACATATGTTGATTCTGTAGTAATCTCACATGTCTCAGCTTTCTGTAGAGACCAGGACTATACACACAGCCCTGGTAGTGGTGGAGATTATTTTGGACAGGCCTCATCTCCAGCTGGTGTGAAGTGTAGAAAAGGAGAGACCACTTCACTGTCTCGGAGTTTCCTGCTCTTTGTGCTGCTTTCAGGGTTTCTTTGCTAACTGTTTGTGTGTTGCTGTGTGGCATGTGCAGACCGAGCTGCAGGTCTCTGCTGTCGCCTGGTGGTTCCCTGCCACAAAGGGATGCCCCGCCTCGCCGACCTGTCCGTCAAAACCAAAGATGTGTGGGAGATTCCGCGGGAGTCACTGCAGCTGATCAAGCGTCTTGGAAACGGGCAGTTTGGGGAGGTCTGGATGGGTACGGATCCAGCCGCCTCCAGAGGTTGAGGTCATGTGGACGGAGGTCAGGGACAGGGCAGAGACACAAGACACAAACACTCACAGTCACCCTGTCCTGGGTTCAGAGGGAACATCTGGTGGGAAAATTTGAGTGTAGGGATTTAGCTGAAGCGTTCTTCCAGAATCATTAGAGTGTCAGGAGACTCTGCCCTCAGAACAAAGATGGCCTCCTCCCACATGAGCCTCAGTGCATGTTCCTCTCCCTGATAGCTAACCCTGTGCCTTCCCTTCCCCTGTAGAGAGTGCGGATGGTTTGTGCTTTAATTTAACGGGCGTGTGTGTGAACTACATCCCTGACACTGTGGGCTTGAGTCATGATGCCTGGGAGATCTGCAGAGATGCACTTGAGTTGGAAGTAAAGCTGGGGACGGGATGTTTTGCTGAAGTGTTTTACGGTAAGAAGATGTTTCCACTCAAAGTCTCTGGAAAAACAGAATAAAGTTTTCTTTTCACATTCGTCTGCAGGACCTGATTTAAAGGCAGACCTTCATCCTCTGCAGCAGGGACGTGTTAACACACCTACAGCTGCAGGATGCAGAGGACAGATTTTATATTTGATGATAATAATAATAACAACTCATTTTATTTTACTTTATTTTTAACGATAAAATAATAGATTTTATTTACATTTTTATGTCATATTTTATTACAGTAAATATATTTTTTATTTAGATTTTTTATTTGTTAATAATAATAACAGCAATAATCATACATCTTATTAAAATTTTTATTTTATATTTATTGATAAAGTAATAATGGTAATAAAAGCGTATTTAATATTTTATTTATATTTTTTTACAACAATAGTCATTTTTTTGTTTGATTTTATATTTAATTATATTAATAATGATGATTTTTAAAGACTTTATGTTCTGTAAATCAAACACAGTAAAATTTTATGTATTTAGTTTGTGTCCGTAGACTGTCCCAGCTGGATGGACAAACAGGTCTCTGGGTTTTATCTCAGCAGGTGACCATCACCATAGAAATCTGCCCTGATCTACGCCCAGCATCCACCTTATCAGCTCCATCTGTTCTACTTCCTGTTAACACAAATGTCTAACCAGCCAATCACACGGCAGCTTCTCGTCAAGACACGCCTCATCATGATGCAGCCGACAAACCTGCAGCAACTGTGTGATGCTGTCATGTCAATATGGAGAAAACCTCTGAGGAAGGTTTCCTCCACCACCTATCAGACCAGGAGCTAAGGCAGGTCTGGAGGAAAAGGGGGTCCAGCCCAGGACTAGAAGGTGGAGCTGATAAAGTGGACGATGGGTGTATGAGCTAAACTAGCAGAAAGGCTCTGGGTTGCAGCTACTAACATCCTCCCAGACTCCCAGCATGACATCAGTGTGGTGAAGCTGTTCATTCTCCTCCAACCCAACCTCTGCATGAACTCTCACTCGGTGCTGCATGTTTACCTCCTTTCAAACTCAGCTTTTCCCCTGACAGCATCTATCTATGTGCTCACCAGGAACATGGAACGGCACCACCAAGGTGGCGGTGAAGACGCTGAAGCCCGGCACCATGTCCCCAGAGTCCTTCCTGGAGGAGGCTCAGATCATGAAGAAGCTCCGCCATGATAAGCTGGTGCAGCTGTACGCTGTGGTGTCCGAGGAGCCCATTTACATCGTTACAGAATACATGGGCAAAGGTACACACACACGTATCATGTCTACAAAACCTTCTCAGTGGACCAGATCGTGAAGCTGAAACCTGTAGCTTATTGAACATCTGGTCACACTCAGTCTCCCTCCTGCTGTGTGTTTGCGTCTGTTAACAACATCTGCCAAACCTGCAGGCAAATTATGTTCTGATTCACCTGTTCAGCCACAAACACACTGTCCTCTGTGGAGGAACTGAACTCACAGAGCTGGACTGAGGAGACCACCTTCAGGTTCAGGTGACCTGCAGGTAAATTAGTTCCTCATTCGAACCAACTGAATCAATCCAACATGGAGCGACACAGTAAGCCAAGAAAAAACATCAGAAGAAGAACTTGTCTGAATAAAACCAGGGTAGAATCTCGTTTCTGCTCAAACTAACACTGCAGCTTGTTCAGATTGATCACAGCAGCTGGAATTAAGCTGTTTCTGAAACATGGAGTCATCATTCTGAATGAAGGGATGTTGGGAGCATCAACGAGTCACCAATCTGTCCAGAAGACCTGTCATGAAGGCGTGGATAAGAGGAGACCAGGAGGCCGGAGCTGAATGAGGCAGGAGGCCGATGGATGGAGGAACCAGAATTTATTGAATGAAACTGAAAGTCCTGCAGAGGTACGATGATAAGAGACCGGAACCAAACTGAAATAAGAAACCTGAGAGGACAAGCGGGTGTTTCATCCTCCCCATCCAGACATCCTAACTATGGTTACTAAGCATGCACACAACAGGATCTATGTCAGGTTTAATCCATGCTAGCGTCCAGATCTACCTCTGTTTGCGAAATAAACTCAGAACTTTTCATTTTATATATATTTATTATCATGGATATATATTTGGGACGGGCCTCGTCTCTATAACATCATTTGTTATGTGTTGTCATGGAAAGGGTATAATTAAACTATTTAGAGTTTTTCTATATTATCTGATAAATCAATAAATGTATTAATTAACGTAAACTGCTGAGACTGAGTCACAGATATAACTGTACATTCAGCCTTCAGTTTCAACACTGGGACAGGATAGACCAGGATCTGGAGGACTAACCAGACCAACCACTGAACCAGACCCACAAAAACTGAACCAGATGCAGTGGAGATGGTGGTCCCAGAGGGTCTCCTCAGGATGAGTCCAGACAGAGGCAGACAGTCGTGTCCCGGTCCTCCTCTGATCGGATCTGGGTGTGTTCTCAGTCCGTCCTGAGTGTGTTCACACCTCTACTTCTGATGTCAGCGACAGATCTGAGCTGTAGTCCACCAGAGGGCGGTCAGCTGACCCGTCTCTTCATCTCCTCATCCGCTGCTGAGCTTCGTCTCAGATCTGAGGAGCTCGTATTCCTGGGAGGATGTTCTGTGAAGCCGTCCTCCTGAAACAGACTTTTGGAACAAATGAATCTTCTCTGAACTTCTCACTTTTTTTAATACGGTGTAAACTTTATTTGAGATCTGATTGATCTATGAAGAGAAATGGACTCTTCACACGTTCATAAATATTTCAGACTCTTCAGACCTCATGACTCATTCAGCTGTCAGATTTTTCTTAGACCAGTTTCCTGTGGAGGGTCCGCTCTGATTGGCCTCCGTGGTGAACTAACTGAAAATGCATCTCTCTGCAGGAAGCCTGCTGGAGTTCTTGAAGGATGGAGAAGGACGAGGGCTGAAGCTTCCTAACCTGGTGGACATGGCTGCTCAGGTAAACAGTGGAGCTACAAGTCACATGACACGGAGGGTTTCCTCCTTATTGCAGAGACATGAAACCAGTGTCTTTCAGATTTCTTCCAGATAAAATAAATATAATAAAAACATTAAATAAAAGGGCTGCACGGTGGTGTGGTGGTTATCACCCCAGCCTCACAGCAAGAAGGTCGTTGGTTCGAGTCTCGGCT
>CM047996.1:3345422-3360557 GCA_026261665.1 Melanotaenia duboulayi | reverse complement strand
GTTGCTGCAAGATTCACACCCCTACTGCTCACATAAACAACTGCATCATCAGCATACATTTGGAAACAGATATTTGGCAAATCATTTATGTATAACGAGAAAAGAAGTGGACCAAGTATAGATCCCTGTGGGACTCTTGTTGTTAGTGTTAAATAAGATTTGTCATTATTAATTATTACACATTGTTGTCTTTGTTCCAGATTGATGATTGATTGAAGCCACTGTTGTTTCTCCAAATGTTTAACCTTGACCATTTCTGCAAAAGGACATTATGATTCAAGAGATCAAAAAGACCGCTCCAACTGCTTGGCTTTTATCAATTTTATCTAAATTAATTTGTTCGATAAAATAGCAATTGGCAGTTTCAGTTGAGTATTGGGGGCAGAATCCAAGTTACAGAGGATGCAGCACGTTATTGAATTGGAAAAAGGACATTAATTGATTTCTTACGATCTTTTCCTGCATCTTGGAAAAGATCTGCAAGATGCTAACTGGTCTATAATTACAAGCTTCATCTGCTTTACCAGATTTATTAATGGGTATAACCCTTGATCGTTTCCAGTCTTTTGAAAATTCTCCCTTTTCAAAGGAAAAATGAACAAATTGAGTTAAAGGTTTCACTAATACGTCTTTATTCCTCTTAAGAAGTGAATGTCAACACTAAAAGGATCTTTGGCGTGGCTATTAATTATTTTTTCTGTGACTGCTAACACCGCTTGCTCAGTTGTTTGTTCCTCTGTCACACGGACACATCTCGCATGATGCTGTCCTGAACACCTGTGTTTGTGTTTTATTCAAATTATTAAAGCTTTGAAGAATTACCTGTGGAATTCACAAGCTGATTTTTTGTCTGGCCACAGATCTCGTGAAGTTTAGTTTTTATTCTTCATCACATCTTCTAAAAGCCACGAGGAGTTAGAGGTCAGACTTCAGGTGGATGCTTCGTTCTTAAACTCTGAGAGAAGCAAAGTTCTCTGCTGGAAACACATCTGCTGTGTTCCTCCAGCGTTCGCTGTGTTCATGTTTGTTTGGAGATGTTTATCACCTCGAGGAAACTAGATGAGCCAACACGTAAAACACAAGTCTAACACAACCAACCAAACCTTGATGTGCACATGTGGTCCTGATCAGGTCTGTCTCTAATCAGTTATACTGCTGATCAGTTTATGGATAAACTGATTAGTTTTTGGTTTTGCTCAGTGTGGTGTCATGCCGCAGGTCTTCTGAAGCAGGCTGGATAAAGTAGGAAGCCAGATGTCAGGCTGTTTTTAAGCTGAGCTGGATGCTAGTAAAGAACATGTTAGCTTTTTATTCTCCGTCTGTCCATCAGCGCATCTTCGTCCCTTCATGCTTGTATGAACTAATATTCTCATTTCACATGAAAGTTCAACTAAAATGCCATCACAGACATTACCGAGGGTGGTTTTATTAGACGCCGATGAGCGCTGGTTCAGATGAAGTTTCAGCTGTTGTTTCAGTCGATTTCTGATTGACTGCTAATAGAATTAAATAAGAGAATATATTAGGATCCGAGTTGGATTGAAATCCAGAATATGGAAGCAGAGGAGAAGATAACAGATGTTATCAATATCATGACCCTAAATATTTATTTTTCCAGTTGTAGCTGTATGTAAATATAAAAATGTAAGAAAACAGAAAAAGGATGTTCTTATTCACGTCTTAGTTTTAAATTATATTCGTAACCAATAATCATTCTTTAAGTTAATCAATTTCTTTATTAGGTTTTTGATTCAAAGAGAAACAGCTTTCTTTAAAAGCTGTTGATGTACTGAAGCTCAAACTGTTTTTTCCTTTAGACATAAAGTTAATTATTTAAATTTACTGCATTTTATCAAAATGTAACTATTTTTACTATTAATTTTATTAATCAGTGGAATAACTGATAAAAGTTTGGTCTTGATTAGTCTGTTGGAAATGAGCTTTTAGTGTGCATCTATTTAGAGTTATCAATATCCAGTGTGATGATGGTTTTACATTCAGGGGATAACTGACTCCAGAACCACCAGTAAATATTCTGAGGATCCCACTGCCTTTCACCTCCCTTCCCATCTTACATCACCCTATTAGGAAGCAGTCACATGAGGCTGTATGCTGACAGATGCTGGGAATATTTCTTCCTGTTTTGGAGGCTCCATGTTGGGTGAACAGTGTCAACAGTCAGAGGACTGCAGCCTTTCTCAGCTCAGCGTATGGAAATAACTGGAGGTGGTTGTGAAGGCAGCATGTCTCTGTAGACAAGTCCTGGCAAGAGTCTGATTCTCCCTCGTGCTGCCTCCTCCCTCGGTGCTGCCTCCTCCCTCGTGCTGCCTCCTCCCTCAGTGCTGCCTCCTCCCTCAGTGCTGCCTCCTCCCTCGTGCTGCCTCCTCCCTCGGTGCTGTCTCCTCCCTCATGCTGTCTCCTCCTGTTCACCTGCAGAGACTCCTTGCGATGTCCTTATATTTACATAGCTGATATTAACTTGAGTAATGGGACTAATCCCGGACGGGCTTATAAATAAAATCAGTTTGGTATTTTCAGCTTTGTTCATGTCAGATCATATCGTGATCTCATGGTTCTGCGTGTTTGTGCTTCATGAATCAAGGCATTGCAGTGTTGCCTTACCGTGAGCAGTAAAAGAGCGTATGGAGGCATTTACTGGACCCTGATCACCTCCATCATGCTGCAGCATCAGGAGCCTGGCATCAGCTTGTTGTGTCTTGCTGGTTAAACTTAAAACATTTTCATTTGGTGACAACCAGAAGGAAATAACAGTGAGAAGATCAGAATGATGTGATGCGGTCATCTCTGCATGTAATAACGACGATACAACTGGGAGACCGAAGTGTTATTTGTGTATTGTTGTGTTACAGGTCAGAAGACGTGTCTCCACCTCCACGGTGTGTTCCCGTACATCTACGTCCCGTACGACGGCTATGAACAGCCAGAGCGCCACCTGCGACAGGTGGCCTTCAGCATCGACAGGGCCCTCAATGTTGCCATGGGAAACCCCGCCTCCAGCACCCAGCACGTCTTCAAGGTGGTGCTGGTGTCTGGCATGTGAGTTTACTTCTACCAGCGATCACACTGGCAGGATGGAGGTACAAACATGCTGACTGAGATCTGTGTGGTGGTTTTGTCTTTCAGGCCTTTCTATGGTTATCATGCAAAGGAGAAGCACTTTATGAAGATCTACCTGTACAATCCTCACATGGTGAAAAGGTGAGGCAGACCGATGCAGGTTAACGAGAGCACGAGGCTTCCTGGTGTTTCTGAAGGCCAGGCTGTGTGCAGGACTATCGGCTCACTAAACTGACTAAAAGCGACCTGGAAGTGACTGAGGTCCAGGACAACAGCTGGGGAGTGTTGTCCCAGACTGGGGTGGTGAACCCTATTTTCTTATTCTCCCTGGAAGTTTAGTCCAGGTTGTTGTAAAGACCCATTCTTTAAAAAACATTTTAACATATTTCTTCTTGTCTTACAGAGTGTGTGATCTGCTGCAAAGCGGTGCGGTGATGAATAAGAGTTATCAGCCCCATGAGGGTCATATCCCCTACCTGCTGCAGCTCTTCATAGACTACAACCTGTACGGCATGAACCTGGTCAACCTAGGAGCTGTTAAGTTCCGCAGGAGCAGCAACAAAGGTAAGACAGGACTGTTAACGGTTATTATCTACAGCTGTTAGCAGGAATGATCTCCTGAAGAAGCCTCTGGCTGAACACACTTCATTGTCTTGTTCAGCAGCTTTCATTCTTTTCTGCACTCAACTCCAGATCAGTCCCCAGAACAGAATGAGTTCCTATTCATATCACTGCTGTCAAATCCTCAGTAAATATGCGTTTTTTTATTTAGAGAATTAAAAACCATTTTAATATTCCTGTTCTGTATACTGGAAATAAAATGCACTTGCACCTCCACCACTGAGGGTGTAAAGTAAAAGTAAAACCTAAAAGGACCACTAGAGCCACCACAAGAAGAGACTGTTTGTCTTAAAACTACATTCAACGTCATGTACTTAGAAAATTTACTACGACCGGGGTGTACTTTGCTTTTCATGTCTGTACCATGTTGTTATTTAGGTTTATCTGGGACCTACCAAGGGACAACAGAAATGAATTAGCTGCTATGCTAACACTGTGCACATTTACATGTTGTATGTTGTTTTTATTATATTCGTTAATGTGCAATATGTGCAAGAAAGTAGGAAATTTTTCAGACTGTTCCAGCTGATTTCCAGCTCTGTTTGATCTCGGACTGGTGTGTTTGCCATCTTTATGCTCACATTACAGCAGGATCTTCACATGTGAAGACGGAAATCATTCAGGACAGGAAATTCCTCACCTCGGTTTAATAAAGTTCTTTTATAGAAACCCTCACGCTTGGATCTCCTCTAATAGAAGCAGGGTTCCCACGTTTGATCCACCTCTACTGGTGCAACCAATGGAAAAAAGGTTTTAATGCTCCACACAACAAAGAAATCCAAATACCCCAATAATGGCTACACCTGTTCACATTTTCTTCTCCGCTGAAGTCCCAGCTTCAAAGCCGGCTCTTAATCTGGGATCAGACGGCAGAACGATGAGGCTGCTTCCAGCTGAAGATGCGTGGAGGCGTTAATGTCTTTTCACATCCATCACACAGCTTCAGCTCTCACACAAGGTTTCCAAACTGCCAGAAGACCTTATTCTAGTAACGACTCCTGAGACAGAACCATGGTTTTACTTTTTTCTTCTTCTTCGCCGTATTTTTCAACTTAATCTTCTTCTTTTATTCTTCCATTCTTACTCCTATTTTTTTTACATTCTTCCTCTTCGTATTCAAGTTCTTAGTATTTTTGTTCTTGATATTCTTCTTTTCATGTTTTACCTCCTATCAACAACCTATCAACATCAGTGATGTTCTGGTAAATGGTGGTAAATCACTCTTTTGTCAGGGTGTTCATGGATAAAAACCAGACTTATCCGGATATCTTTAGAAGATAAAAGACAGTCAGGGCTCTTCTGTTGTTTTCATTCTTCCTTTAATAGAATAATCTCAGGGAACCCTTAACCTGAGTATAAAGAAGAAAATAGTCTAATAATTTCTGAGATGATGAATCCAGCCACTGCCAAGGAAAAGCTTCTTCCGTGATCCTCTCCATTCCTCCTGAGGTCTCAGCAGCAGAAAACCTGGAGGAATGACGTTAAGATGCCCGACAGATCCTTCTCAGAGAAACTCTTTATTCATGTTTGTCTTTTCCAGAAGAAGCAACAAGACAAACGTCCAGCTGTCGGTTAAGCATCAGTCCCTGGAAGAGCCCCTGTACCTCCAAGTTGAACGACAGCACCCAGGGGGGCACTTTTGTCCACTGGGAGGAGAGCGCGTTACCTAGGTGAGTCTACCTGCCATAGATCTTTAACAACAACCGGATCTGACAGTAAATCAGTTTTTATCTTTGCTGTTTGTAGCTCCTTGGTCCTGGATGAGGTGGAGAGGCAGAGCACGTGTGAGCTGGAGGTTGATGCCGTTGCTGTTGACATCCTAAACCGCCTCGAAATTGAAAGTAAGACCCTTCAGGACATTGTCCCCACCTCTCCACAGCGCTGGTCTTGGTATGAATGGTATCTGTTTCCAGTAGTTAGCTCAGATGACTGATGGAGCTGCTGTTCAGGCTGCCTCCATCTGAGAGCCTAAACACATTAAATCCATTATCAGAGCCCCACATGAACCCTCGTGGAGCTGACTTCAAACCTCCTGTCGCAGGGGAGCAGAGTGGAGAGGAGGCAGGGGAGGAGACAGTTCTCGGCCAATAAGCAGATGGTGTTGTTTGATGAAGCTCCCAGAACAGATGCAGCTCCTGCTTCTGAATGAGGGTTATGTTCCTATAACACCATAAGAGGAAAGGCACAGCTGTGCTTTTGTGCCTCAGTTTTCCACATTACTGATAAAACATGATAAATCACATGTAATTGGATGCTTTATGCCCCTCCGGTCAGTCTTGAGTGCATCAGAAAAGGTTAATGTGCAGACGTACTCCGCTTTTCCTGTGGTGGGTGACTTTAGAGTCTGCAGGTCTGCTGATGGACCCCCAGCACCACTGAATGTTAAATGTATGAGCTGGGCTGATTTAGATCAGACTGGACTCTAAACCACACCAAAAACCACCAGCTCCATGGAGAGGAAAGTAAAAAAAAATAACAATAATAATAAAAAAATAAGCTAAAGATGATGATGATGCAGTGGGCTGAGGTTTTTGTTTGTGTCCAGATCAGATCGGCAGGAACCCGGGTCTGCAGGCCATCTGGGAGGATGAGAAGCAGAGGAGGAGAGAGAAGAACCAGACCTCTCAGATAGAAACGCCTGAGTCACAAGGTGAGAACGGATCAATTGAAGTGGTTTTTCTTTGATCAGGAAGCTGTTTGTGTTTTTTCTTTGATGTCAGACATGTTTCCCTCCTTTAGATTTATCTCCTTTTTCTCCAAGGTAAAATTACAAGTCCCTAAATAACTCTGTCTGATCAAAAGAATTCTTACAACTACAACAGGAATAGACAGGATGAACCTACTTGCTCCTTTTCCTTCAGCTTTTCTTTGTTTTGTTGCCGTGGAGTCGAGCCAGAGCATCATCATCATCTCCTCTCTAATGATGCAACTTTGTCTTCTAGCTGCAAACAAGACTGTAGTTATCCTCACACATGAGAAGTTGCCATGGGAACGGGGATGATAAATACCAACAGGCAGATCTGCTGCAGCACTCTGATGATGTTTGCTTCCAGGTCCATCCACAGGTTCTGGTTTGCTGAAGTATCTCTGGTCTACAAAAATCCTCTAGCAATCCAAAAGCTTTTAACCCTTCAAACTTCAAACTCCAAAGTGGGAGAACCTGCCCCACTATATATATACATATATATATTCTAAAAATATTGGACTCATTAGAATCATTTTTCTGATGTGTTCCAGATCGAGGTTTTGTAACGTCAACGGAGAGCGAGAAAATATTCATGAAGAGGCTGAAGGAGATTCTGAAGGAAAGGTTTGATGTGTAAGTTTCTTCATCCTACACACTCATCTCATTTCTTTGTGGAGGTGACTAAAATGAACACGAGATGCTCCCGGCCTTAGAGGAACCTCTGAGCTACATCAGTCAGAAGTTTCTCACATCTTTATCCATTTGTGTTGAATTTAATGAAGCTGCTGTTGTTCTGAGCTTCCCTAAAACTCGCTGTCTGTGGTCGCCTCCAGCTTCAGTGCAGAGAGGGAGGGAAGCAATCCTGGTGGAAATTGGAAGAGACTGGAGGGATGGAGAAAGTGAAGTCAGAGCAGATGTAGTGGAGAAAAAGGGGGGTGAAATGATGTTGCCGAGGTTACACCGTCCTCCCTCCCTCGATGTACAGCCTGAAAGTATTTCCTGTTATGAATAAAGTCCAGTTGGCTCAGCAGTGTGAGCTGCTGCATCTTATCCAGATGCTTTATGTTTACTAAGCTGTGATTTAGCAGCAGAGGAGGAGGAGGAGCTCTCTGGCTATCTGGTAACAATCACTTCCTGTCTGCTGTTTTCTCACTCCAGGAGATTAGTGTTTCGTGGACATTTCACATTTCCTTTCACTATGAACATTTTCATTTTCACCACTCACATTCATTTTAGGGAAACAATCACAGCTATTAACCAGGTGGACAAGGAGTTGTGTGAAATAAAGACCGTCTGCACAGAAATTGGGACAGCAATTAAAAAAGCATTATGTAAGAATAAATAAATAAAAGGAAATCCTCCTTGTGTGTTTCTCAGTGTTGCTTTTAGACCTCCAGCCTCCAGTCTGGTCCCGCTCTGCTGGGCTGAAGGACCAAAGCTACTTTCCACACTGACTCCTACATGCTGGCAGCAGACTGGCTCCTTATTTAGCTGCATGGATTTTATAACGTGGAAGTTTTGTTTCACAGTGACAACATATTTTAGTGTTAAGGTTTTTATTAGTATCTTCTCCCTTTTTCCTAGAAATCCTGTTTTTTTTCCCCCTGAGCGTGGCTCTTAGGAGAATTAATATGGAACGTGCATCTTTATTCATTTCTGCAAACAGCTTTAACATCTAACACRTGGTGTGAAAGGTAATAGTGGATTGTGCACAAAAGCCTCACATTTCACATCAATTCCTTGATTTTATTCTGGACTGTTGGTGTCGACGTTTCCCGTTTTCCCATATTCTGGGCATACGTCTGGGTCAGAGATGCCGTGGAGGGAGGTAGGAGCATTTTCCCGTCAAGTTTGGTTTTCAAAAATTCCAAAAGCTGACTGTATTTGTCGTCCGCCGGTTTTTGTTCCCATGCCAGCTTGATAAATGAGGCGCCTGGAAACCTGCTCACGCTCACTTTTACACTCTGCTGTAGCACAGCTCCTTATCAGATATTACCCGACTCCTAAAGCAGTGATGGATGGGAAAGGGGCGTGGTTTCTTGGTGAGACATGTTAATTGCTGCAGTAATCCCCTGATGTCTGCAAGGTTCCCTCCCTCGCCGCCAGTAAAGTCGTTAACTCACAGACTAATTAAGATGCAGTCAGACGGCAGCACGTGCACGCCAACTCTCTGAAGACTGAAGAGAAATCTCACTTCCTGAAGGCGCAGGAAGATTAGGAAACTATGATTTCATCACCTCTGAAAGCTTTTTATATGGAGTCGGGGAATGTATAGTCTGAAAAGCAGCAGCTTAAGTTGTTTCATATCCAGCCTTCCTGCTTCACGTGGGTAGGAAACTGGTCTAAGTCCACCTATTGGTTTGGTTAATCTAAACCAGCGTTCTTTCTTTTCTTCTTCCTAAAATTTGTTCCAACTGTGGGCCTCGGCCGTCTGCCTGGTCTGCATTTCAGTGTTTCAGAGCCACTAAGTGGTGAGCTGTGAGGCGATGCAGCGGGGCAGCATGGGTAAAGAAGCTGAGAGCGATCTGCAGACACATGGAGCCCAGCTGGCTGCCTGCCCGGTTTCCATTCATATTCCCTCTTCCACACACTGACGCACTACACTCTCCTAACCGAACAGGAGGCGCTGCATACTCGTACAGTCTGTGAACGCAGCACTTCCCCTGATTAACACCCACACAGATTCATCCACTCACCCATCCATCCACCCGTCTGTCCGCCCGCTCCTGGAGGATCCTGAGGTGCTTCCAGGCCAGAAGGAATATACTGTATAATCCCTCTGATGTGTTCTGGATCTGCTCCGGGTCCCCTCCCAGCAGGACTTGTCCAGGAAAACCTGCAAAGGGAGGAGACCAGTAGACCTGGAGACATCCTGATCAGATGAACCTCCTCAGCTGACTTTTTGATAGGGAGGTGTAGCAGCTCCACGCCTGATCTTCCAGGCTGAACTCTACCACCTTCTGAAGGAAAATCATTTCCTGCTCGTATCCATGATGTCATTCTTTCAGTCAATACCCATCACCCTCTGTGTGGATGGATAGACCGGTAAATCCATCCATCTTTCGCTCCATTCATCCACTACTCACCAACAAGATGCTGATATTCTCGACGTCCTCCACCTGAGGCAAAGACTCATTCCCAATCCAGAGCAAGCACTCCTTTCTTTTCCAGTTGAGAGCTGTGGCTTCAGACTTGGAGAGGCCGACTAACAGCCTCATACTGAGCTGTGATCCATCATCTCACCTAATGAACAAAATCCACTTTATATGTGAACATGTTGGTTTGACTGCAACAGCGTTAGACAGAGGCTCCTGGGATCCATCTCTGTGTAACTATGTTAGCCGTACTCTAAATGTTTAAACTAAATCCCGGTTTTCTGTTGGGTTTGGATCTGACTGAAGTCGCTCTTAAAAGAGTTCAAATGAACAAAACCAAAGGTATAACTTTAACTCAGTAACTTTAAACTAACTGTTAAAGTGTAACATGAAGAAACCAAACTAACCTAAGAAACATGAAACAAACGGGAACTTAAATACCAGCTGATCAGACATGTCTAAACACATGAGGGGTTAACACTAACAAATAAATTAAACAATAAGTTCACTTATTACTTAAACAAAAAGAATGACCAAAAATCAAACATGAAATCAGACTACTCAAAATCACAACAACAAATCTAAATATCAAATCAAAATTAAATCAAACTTTATTTATAAAGCCCTTTTCATGCCAAAGGCAACACAAAGGGCTTTCCAAGATTACGAAATTTAAGCACAATGCAATTCATGCATGTTAAAAACAAAACAAGCCTTTACACATCAAAACTGAATTTCCTAAAGATTAAAAACACCCATTTTGATCTTTCATGCGTTCACACACACACACAAAGATCAATGTGGCAACAACCGCCAGACCGAGCAGGTAAAAGGCCCGGCGTGGAGGTTCCCTGTGATGAAAACACTGGAGTTAAAACCAAAANAAAAACACCCATTTTGATCTTTCATGCGTCCAGGAAAACACTGGAGTGAAACATTAAGAACAGCTAAGAATGAATAAATAAATGAATAAGTAATATTTAAATATATAAGAAGCAATACAGTTGAGTAAAATGAAAATTAAATAACGTGAAATAAAATGATGTAAAATAAATTAAGATTAAAAAAAATTTAGTTAAAAGCCAAGCTAAAAAGGCAGGTCTTAAGCCTCTTTAGCTTAGCTTGGAAAATAAATAAAGAATATGGAGCAAATGATCTCTCCTCTGTACGAGCTGGCCTGGTACAGGCCCATGGCGCTTCCTGCTCCTTTAGCTTCTACCGGTTGTGCTCACTTCTGCCCCCAAGAGTTCTTATGGCTCCCCCAGCACCAGTAAAAGAGAAGAGAATACACGTTAAACTAATAAAAGTTACACAAGTGGTGCTCTAATGTGCGCAGCAACAAAAGAGAACTAAAGCATTTCAACTTAATTTGAACCAAATATGTAAACAAAGAGTATTAAATGACAAACTAACATAAGAAATGTGGGTGTATGGGGTTACCGCCTTTAAATGTGTGGCTGTAGGTGCCGCCATCACAGTGATTCTTTCTCTGTTCAGGACACAGTCGACTGTGGACGAGGAACCGGAGGATTTCCCTGGTGAGCTTACTCTCCATGCGGACCCCCTGACCCCAGACGGACTGCCGTGTACCCCTGCTAACGCTGTGGAGGTGCACAGGGACTCCCAGCCAGGTGAGGAAACCTCAGAGGTTAACTATAAAGTATTTCTCTACATGCTGTTGTCCTATATGTGTCTCTGTTGGAAAAACTGATTCACTCTCAGTCCACCATTTGGAAACTAGTGGCCCGCGGGCCGGTTCGATACAGAGGGGTCCGATAACTGGAGGTTCTGATTCCCGAAGCCAGACTGGGAGCCGGTTCTACAGAGAGAGGTCCGATAACGGGAGGTTCTGATTCCTGAAGCCAGACTGGGAGCCGGTTCTACACAGAGAGGTCCGATAACGGGCGGTTCTGATTCCTGAAGGCAGACTGGGAGCCGGTTCTACACAGAGAGGTCCGATAACGGGCGGTTCTGATTCCTGAAGGCAGACTGGGAGCCGGTTCTACACAGAGAGGTCCGATAACGGGAGGTTCTGATTCCCTAAGCCAGACTGGGAGCCGGTTCTACAGAGAGAGGTCCGATAACGGGAGGTTCTGCTTTCAGATATTAGAGAGGGGGAGTTCTCAGTTAATCAGCTGTGAGCTTCCTCTCTTCTTCCATCAGAGGGAGGAGGACTCCTGCTGCGAGCAGATCTGTCTATCGGCTACTTCTCCGTGCAAACCTGCGTGTGAAGTGTGGTTCAGAGGAAGCCTGCACAGCACTCGGTTGGTGAAGAGATAATACTGCTGGAGCATCATCAAACACAGTGATGATATTTCCTTGAGATTTTCTGACTCATGTGGACACCTCGGGAGCCTTTCATCAAACAGGACCTGCATCCTACTCTGTTTCACGTCCTCCACAGAGCTTCAGAGTGACTAGCGTTAGCATTAGCTTTGTCTCCACTGAGCCAGCTGCTGGCTGAACCGTGTGAATGTTGTTTTGTGAGTGAAGCCCTGTGATTGGCGAAGTGTGGCGTTGCACAGATGCTGACGGTGTTGTCTGTTTTCTGCTCTGCTGTACAGACTCGGTGAGGAGCAGTGGAAAGGTCCCAGATGAGGCTGTTGTGAATGAAGAAGCCATCCTGAGTCTTTTGGAGAGCAGTCAGACATTTCTTCCTCTCTCGCAGGCATCGGACCATTCATCTCTCTTAGGTACACAAGCTTTTTATGATTAAATTAAAGCTGAATCTTTCCACAAAACATTTATAAACCTAACAATAAAAATCAGTTAACAGCAGAGTCTTCTTAGTCCAGGTTCCACATTCAACTCATCTGGTCTCCAGCAGGTCCGACCAGTAAAATAACACCATCATAACCAATAAATAATGAAAACTCCACTTTTTCCCTTTGTTTTAGCACAAAGAAGTACACATACATTATCAAGATGTTTTCATAAAAAAAACATCCTCTTTGAAAACATGAGAAAAATAAGTTAAATTTCAACTAAACTTGATCTGTTTTTCATTTATATGATTTAGTTTATTATTTTTTATGTTACATTTTAGTGTATTTATTTTTATATTATTAATCACAGCTTTCAATTTAATTATAATTAATCACCATTTGCGACTACGCCTGTAATTTGCCCCTTTTTACTTTATTATTTCACCAGAACAAGCCGATGCTACAAATATTTACTGTTAACTGACCTTCCTTTGAGTAAACGTCACATGTCCAAGGGTCAGTAAATGCAGCATGTAATGTATTTTATATGTTGTTTTAAATCATCTACACTGGAGCTAATTAAAAACAGAGCGTTGGTGGTGTGATCAGATAAAAGCAGGCGTTTATCTTAGATCCGTTCGATCTGGCAGTGTGATGGACGACTTGTTGTCTTGGTCTCTGCAGACGGAAGTAAAGACCACGCAATCGTCGATTTGCTGGCAGGCCTGGAGGACGATGGCTTCCACATGAACTCCCAGTCCCACTCACTTCCTGGTACCAGAAGCTACCACTGCAACAGCGATGAGGAGGAAGCTGCGCCGGAGCTGGACAAGCAGGAGGCGGAGCTCAGCATGATGATGTCACAGCGGTGGGACAGCGAGGCTGCTGGGAGCTCGCTGGCACGGAGGCGAGTTTACCTCTAGTTCACAGAGGAAAAAACAATAAACCGGTTTAACAATGAAAACAACCGAAGTTTTTCTGGTGCCAGCTTTTAGAGCTCTGGAAGGTCGTCATGGAAACTTTTATCCTTAATTAAATTAATACTGAAATTAATCCGTATTCCATGAAAAAGATATATAAACCATTAAAAGAAATACAAAATAAAAAGAATAAAATGTACATTTTCAATGGTTAACTTATCTGTTTATTTAGGTATTCACATCATTTAACACCTTTTATTTATTAATTTGTTATTGTAATTTCCTTCTGGGGATAAATGAGGTATTTTTCATTTAATTTAATTTTTTTATAAACACTTCCATTTATTTACTTTGATTTATACTTTTATTTATTGACAGTTGTTTTTTTTATTTATTAACCCTTTCTATTACCTTTTAGAAATGTATTTATTTTTTATTTATTTATTATTCACTTATTTCCTCTTTCAGTTCATAATGGTACTTTTAATTATGTGAAACATTCATTTTGTAGTCCCCCAATTAAGTATTTAATTAAATAAACAAATAAGTATGTAAACATTTTTATAGATAAATGCTTTAATGAAAAATAAATAAAAGTAAGTGTAAAGTAAAATAAATAAAAAATACCGTAAAGAAATAACTGTAATTAATTAAACACATTAACTGTTGAAAACTGTACTTATTTTATGGAATATTTGTTCATTTCAGTATTTATTTAAATCGCTCTCAACAGAGGTTGTTTCTGAATATTAGAAATATTATTAATATAATTATTATTAATAAGAATTAAAGAATTAAAAATGATAATTAGTGCTACCAGAGATTAACATCTGCTCCTCTGAATGGATGAACATCGTCTCGCGGTCACACTTGTGGCCTGCTTTCTGGAGGTTGTTCTGAATCTAATCTTCATCCTCCGTCTGAAGTAAAGTGAAAAGTCTTCAGCTGAGTCTTTACAAACTGTTCTCGTGGTGTTGGCAGGCCTGTGGTGAAGGAGGCGGACGTCAGTGATGAGCAGCAGGACTCGTCGGATGATGACATGGAGTGGAGCGGGAACAACTCCCTGTTCGCCGACCTGTCCATCCCCCAGCTGGATGGAGCAGCTGACGAGAGCAGCGGTGAGTCTTGTCGCGCTGGAGCAGCTGAGAACGTCATCTCGTCTGCACATTTAACTTTGTTGTTTTGTTGGAAACTTTTGCCGTAAGTTAGTCAGCCTCACGGGAGCGAGTTAGGTAGCCTGGTATCATACACTGGATCCACAATACCCACACCCGTGTTAGAATTCCAGGTTTCCTTGGGTTTCCTTCTTTAATGGGACCCTTATTAACCCCAACAATCCAACTGAAAGACACTCATCTGTTAGAGGAAATATATAAAAAATAAAGAATGTATAATAATCTGGCTGCATAAGTTTGGACACCCCTTAATCATCCAGTCTCCATCAGTTAAAGAGACTGACTTCAGATAAAGGCCAAATGTCCTTGAAGGACACTGCAGGAGCTGCAGGAACTTCTGGGAGTTCTGGTTGGATAACGAGAACAATCTTCTAGAATCTCCAAATGTCTGGACTATGAGACAGGGTTGGGACTTTTCTAACAAAGAAAAACATCCCAGACAAAAAACTAAAATCCTTTTAGTTAAGTTGGAAGGAGCTCTGGCCAGATTCAGATACCAGTCACGTTTGAGGACCTTACAACACGACTGATCCTGAACAGACAACCAGATCAACCAATCAGTGCACTGCATTATGTCAAGCTCCACCCTTTAGGGTCGGATCTGTAAGACTAGGACACCAACAGAAGGGTCCCAGAGTAGGATGGCTCAGACTGGATATTCTGTCATCAGTTTTTACCTGTATAAACACAAAACAATGCGTACTGGCCCCTCCCGTACCGATCTGGACCCGTCGATAGAAACGGGGTGTCGTGACCCGTATCGGATCTTTTTATGACAGTCTGAACAGCACAAATCTGATGTTTTCTCAAATTCTAGCTAGACCACTTTCACGTGTCCTAAATCTGATCCATATC
>CM047996.1:3304175-3328528 GCA_026261665.1 Melanotaenia duboulayi | reverse complement strand
GAAATAAATAAAGTTTTACACCAAATTCTAATTTTTTGTTTCACCTGTAAACACCTCAGTTAGTCGTCGTTACGTTTGGAGTATTTTCTGATAAGGCCCAAAAAACACCTTAATTAAAAATGATGATGATGATTAAGAAGATGAAGATAATTGATCTCATTCTACTGCTGATCTCAAAGTTAAATTCACATCTCTGGATGAATTGTCAGGTTATTTTATGTCGTTTAGTTAAATAAATGTCGACCTAGTTTGGCCCGGACCCAGGGTTTAATGTGACCCTGCTGGTCTGGGTGCTGCTGATCAGATATATTGATTACTTTGCTTTCTTGTCTCAGCATGTTTGTTTTGCTGAAAGGAGCCACCAAAGAACAGGCCTTCAAGATCGGCAACGAGATCGCTGAGGCTGTCACGGCAACCAACCCTAAACCGGTCAAACTGAAGTTTGAGAAGGTAAGCTGCACACAGGCTGGCCTCAGTCTGGAAAAAATCTAAAAATCTCTCTTATTTATGGAAAATGAGTTTCTGAATGAGCTAAAAAAAAACTTAGTCCTCTGTTTTAATGAGAAAGAACCTCCACCACAATGGGGTCTCTGCAGAATCAGGACCTTACAGCTGCTCCATAGAACGAGACACAATAGAAGAAGACAGATCTCTGTAAAGCCCTGAGATGACACTGTTGACTAAAGATGACTAGAGATGAATAAAGTGGCACTATACAAATAAATGAATTGAGTTTAATTGAAAATGTTAATAAATTGCATAAAAAAATTCCTGAAATTACGTTTAAACTGAATAAAAGTTCTGAAACTGGAGAAACTAGGTCTGTGGTGGACTAGGTCTGTGGTGGTCTAGGTCTGTGGTGGACTAGGTCTGTGGTGGACTATGTCTGATGTAGGTTTTTATTCTCTTTCCTTCCTGCAGGACAGAACGCAGTGGAGAGCTTCTCATTAAACTTTTAAGTAAATATATTTTAACAAAAAATGATCAGAGTCATTCAGAAAAACATACTTTTATCAGCAGTTATGATTTATTAAAACGAAGCAAAGCATAAAGACATTCATTCATTCAGAAAAACAGAAAATATCTTTACTGAAAAATGATCTAATTCAAAAGATTTTTATGTAAAATTATTTAATTTAGAAAAATATAACAAAATGTTTTTTGTTTTTTTCATGTGAAAAAGAATTAATTCAGAAAAAAAATCTTTTAAAAATGATCTAGTTAATTATTATTGTTGTTATCACCTCACACACCAGTAATGCTCCAGTTTGCTGGTATGTCTGCAGGAATCTCTGGGATGACGAGAAGCTCCGTCCAGGCTTTAACACCTTCCCAGACTCAATGTTTGGCTTTATTTTAGGAGTCGAGTTTCATATTGGCCTCAAATGTTTTTTCCTTTAAACCAGAAATGTGCTGTTTTGATGTTTAATGGAAGAAAAACATAAAAACTGCTGACTTGGTGAGAATGTACCCGGCTGAGACCTCAATCTGATAAAGCCTCTCCTTTACCATGGTCTGGATTTCCATCTGATAGGAGGTAGCTAATGATCTGTGTATACGTGTGTGTGCGCGTGCTTCACCAGGTCTACCTGCCCTGCGTGCTACAGACTAAGAAGCGTTATGTCGGCTACATGTATGAGAGCCTCGACCAGAAGGAGCCGGTGTTTGATGCCAAAGGAATAGAAACAGTGCGCCGTGATGGATGCCCCGCTGTTGCCAAGGTAGCCAAGCCGTATCTTATCCAACCCATCCAGTCCCAACTTTGCTCTCGTCTCATCCTGTCCCAMCTTTGCTCTCGTCTCATCCTGTCCTGACTTTGCTCTCGTCTCATCCGTCCCATCCTGTCCTCTTCAGGTTCTGGAGCGGTCCATTAAGCTTCTGTTTGAGACCCGGGACATCAGCCAGGTGAAGCAGTTCGTCCAGCGTCAGTGTGTGAAGGTGTTGGACGGCCGGGCCAGCATGCAGGACCTGACCTTTGCCAAGGAGTACCGGGGTAGCGGCTCGTACCGTCCCGGAGCCTGTGTCCCTGCTCTGGAGCTCACGAGGTGTGTGTGGGTCCATGTACTAATGCTCATTGTGTGGCTGCACCAGCCTGATACACAGACCCTGTTGCTAGGCAACCAAGCTCTTCAGTCTAGGAGGAAAAATAAAGATCTTCTAGATGTGTGAGAGGGATATTTTATGGTTTTTTTTTTTATCAGAGCAGAGTGACTGTTTTTCATGTTTCGTTCACTTCCTGTGACATGCAGCTGCAGCCGTCATGCTGCTGTGTTTACGTCTTCTCAGGCGGATGATGGTGTACGACCGGCGGCTGGAGCCACGCGTGGGCGAGCGGGTGCCCTACGTGATCGTGTACGGCATGCCTGGTGTGCCCCTGATCCAGCTGGTCCGCCGGCCCATGGAGGTCCTGCAGGACCCCAGCCTGCGTCTCAACGCCACCTACTACATCACCAAGCAGATCCTGCCGCCCCTGGCTCGCATGTTCCAGCTGATCGGCGTGGACGTGTTCAGCTGGTACCAGGAGCTGCCCCGGGTGAGAAAGACAGAGCAGATATTCTGATTGTTATCGGACCTCTGTGGTCCTGAAAAGCCCTGCTGAGCAGCACTCAGGAGTTAGTAGGAGTTAAAGTAGAACTGTAATCTACACAAAAAGACCTCAGACATCAGCTCCAAGCTGCTTTTGGAGAATCAGTTCTTCATCTTCTGGGTTTAATCTCAGAAACCCAGCAGGTTGATGTTGGGTGTCTCTCTCCACGTAGAGACAACACCCTGCAGCTTCTTCAGGCTGCTCTGTAGTTATCTGCTGCCACCTGCTGGCAGCTCATCTCCATCAGTCTGACTGTCCTTCATCCCTCTACAGGTCCAGAAAGCCTCCTGCTCTTCGGTTCTGGGTGGAGAGGAAGGTGGGAGGAAGGGAACCATCTCCCATTACTTCACCACCCTTCATTGCCCCGTGTGTGACGAGCTGACCCAGCTAGGGGTGTGTTCCCGCTGCCGTACCGAACCCCAGCGGGTCGCCATTACTCTCTACCAGGAAATGCGACAGTGGGAGAGTCAGCAGGACCACCTGCTAAAGGTGAGGATGAGGAGGAGGACTAGGTGGCTGTAAGACTACTACAATCTGTACACGTATAAATATGAAGTCATTTCAGAAGCCCATCTTCTTCATGTGTTTGTCAGCTGTTGTTATGGTTCATCTTTCCTCCAGCTGAGGGTTCTTTCTGGGGTCAAACTCTTCTTCCCTTTACTGTTCTTGAGAATGTAGGAGTTTTTTTTGCCAGTAATGAACAAATATCTTCTTTACTGCCTGATCTTTAACTCAGCACACCCTTAAAAAACATCCTGGGGATCACATCAGTACCTGAACAACACAGACACACATCGCCCACCTTATCAGGTCCACCTTCTAGTACCGGGTCGGACCTTTTTAGTACTTGTTGTGATAGATGGAAGCAGGTGGTGGAAACCTTCCTCAGAGGTTTTCTCCATGTTGACATGACAGCATCACACAGTTGCTGCGGGTTTGTCGGCTGCATCCATGATGAGAATCTCCCGTTCCACCACATCGTTGTCTAACAGCTGCTGCTTGCTCTATAACAAACCCGAAAAACTTACAAAAACATTATTGGGATTTTTCTGACAAACATTTTGATTTAATCTTTTAAAATCGAGCTTCTGTTCAGTGTTCACACAGTAATATGATTCTAACATGAGATGGAGGATTACCATGAAACATGTAAATAAGAGCTGCTCTATACTCTATGGCCTTATACACACAACGATTCTTTTAATCTTATGAGATTTTTTTTTATCTGTTCGAGACCTCGCACATGTACTTCGATAATCTGATCACAGAACAACACACATGATGATGCTGTCCCGTAACTCATCTACAATCTAGTTCTCCGAGCCAGATCGGCCAAAAACGTAGAAGAAGGAGCATAGCAACAACCAGCCAAAAACGTAGAAGAAGAAGCATAGCAACAACCGGCCAAACGTAGAAAAAGCATAGCAACAACCAGCCAAAAACATAGAAGAAGAAGCATAGCAACAACCAGCCAAAAGCGTAGAAGAAGAAGCATAGCAACAACCAGCCAAAAGCGTAGAAGAAGAAGCATAGCAACAACCAGCCAAAAACATAGAAGAAGAAGCATAGCAACAACCAGCCAAAAACATAGAAGAAGAAGCATAGCAACAACCGGCCAAAAGCGTAGAAGAAGAAGCATAGCAACAACCGGCCAAAAGCGTAGAAGAAGAAGCATAGCAACAACCAGCCAAAAACATGGAAGAAGAAGCATGGCAACAACCGGCCAAAAACGTAGAAGAAGAAGCATAGCAACAACCGGCCAAAAACGTAGAAGAAGAAGCATAGCAACAACTGGCCAAAAGCGTAGAAGAAGCATAGCAACAACCGGAAAACACAACACACAGCATGGAAGATGATATATAGGATGAGGGAATGATGGTGGTCTTGGGACTATTGTTAATAGATAAAGCCAGAACTGGGAAAAATAGCAGCCTGGAGACGGCGTGAACACGGACTGTATTTACTTCGTTGTTCCCCAGCCAGCTCGCTCTCTGATTTGCTACGTCCCGTACCACGTCACCATCCACGCAGTCACAATGCACGAGTTGTCGGGGTTCCTCAGAAATCGGCTCTGAAATATTAAACATGTTCAATATTCCCGATTGTCGGCTACGACCCATTTCGTAGCAGATTATCGGGACAAATCGGCTCGTAACACACCACAGACCAGATGATAATTGGACAGATAAATTTTATAAGAGTCAGGATAATTGGGCGTTTGCCATTTGTGGTCAGGAAGAGGCAAAATCAGGACAAAAACCGCCCAAAAATCGTTATTTGTACCAGGCTTAACAAGGACGTGAAGCTGAGACATGAACGGCTTCGCTTCCCAACTACAGATGCACCCTGTGGCCCAAACACTGACCTCTCCTCTAGAACAATCTGTCCTTGTAGTAAGAACTAAACAGTCTAGAATGTATCTGATTTACACCACAGCTTCTCATTTTGTCTACATGATTTCTGGATTAAACTTCCACCTTGATGTGCACACACACACGTGCACACACAGTTGATCCCACTCCTGCCAGCAGAGCACGCATATGGGAAGATATGTGGCTTCATCCAGTTGGAAATCAGACGGAAATTCTGGTTTTCTAAACTCTCCCAGGGAGGTGCAGATGCTGAGAACTTCATGTCCATCACCGAGCTGAACAAGCTGGATTTGTCGTTGCTGTAGGGATTTCTGAGAAGTTGGACTGTTTTCTGTGCTTTTGTCTGTCAGTGTTGCAGGGAAGCTGCCAGGCAGGAGGCAGGTACACCCTGGACAGGTCACCAGTCCATCACTCACTCCTCAGGAGGATTCAGTGATGAGTTAACCCAACATGCATGTTGTTGGACTGCGATTGGTCTCCAGAGTAGCTGTCATGTCACAGATTCATTAGTAAACACTCCATCCATCTTTTCATTCTGTACCAGAGGGTTGAATAGCTGATTGCTTAGTGGCACAAAGGTAAAACCTGATGAAAAGATGTTCATGTTGCTGAAGGAGCAGGATGTGACATCACAGCTGATTTCTGGACCAATCAGAGCTCTGCCTCATGTGTGACACCTGTGTCTGTGTTCAGATCTGCAGGAACTGCAGCGGTGGCTCAGAGCGCCATGTTCCCTGCGTGTCCCTGGACTGTCCCGTCCTCTACAAGCTGTCCCGGGTCAACAGGCAGCTGTCCAAGGCTCCCTACCTCCGACAGCTGCTGGAGCAGTTCTGATTGGCTCTGGCGTTCTGGAGCTCTCTGCTGGTTTGGTGCTAATTGCTGCCCGTCCCCCGTCCCCCTCCATCTAACGGTGCTTGGATTGAACCCTGACAGGTTCCTCGTGTTATTTGACTTTGTCGCCATGTCCATGGTGGACCTGATGTCACTGGTTCCTGACCAGTCCAGCCTCTATTCAGACCACTACATAACTTTGTTTTAAACTGACTGCAGATTTGGAAGATGTCTTTGTGACATCCATCCTCTGACTCACTGTGTATCAGCATTAAAAAGAGAAAAAAAGCTCCCCCATGAATGCTATCAGCTGTTTCTGTGTTCTGTTAAAAGGGGCCACTTTGCCAGTTTCTTCTGACCATGATTGTAATAACGTTGACTGAAGCAGATCTGACACATCCAACTTAAACATGTAGGAACTGGAAACTTGTTTTTAATCTGGGACTGTTGCAATACTGTTCTGATAATTTATGCCATGCAGAGTGTATTATTTCCCTGTGAATATGGTTTTATGTACATGTCTTCAAACTACACGGAGATCTTCAGTTCCTCCTGCAGCCGACAGGATCTGTGTCTGTACAAATGTAAAAAATTCAGATCACGAGAGACGCCTGGTTCTGATTAGCTTGTTTTTAATGGACATTTCTGTGGGTGAAGGTTCAATTTGATCTAATAAAACCAGAAAAAGCAAACGGCTTCCTCAATGATCAGGATTCAACATTCAGACAGACTCAGTGAAAGCATCGGAGAAGAACAAAAACACCAACAAGTTTAAAACATCTGCAGGTCGATGAAGGTGAGGAGGATATCTCCACTCTGCCCACATGTCCTCATGCAAGGCACTAAATCCCTGCTCATCCTGGGAATTGGACTCTGCACCCTGATCAGGTCAGAATTTGACCCTCTTTTCATCCAGCACTGTAGAAGATGCTGCCATGTTGGTTCTGATCCAGTTAAACGGCCTCAGGTGGAGGTCTAGTGATCAGTCTCTCTTCTCTCGGTCCAGAGCCAGCAGGACTCTCTCCTGTTTGGGCGACTCTGCCCACAGAGGCGTGTCGGAGAAGTTCGGTTCTGCTGCTGGTGGACCGTCGCTGTCTCCCAGAGGTGCCGCCTTGCTGGGTGAGCTGTGGAGACTCGTCGTGTCGTCCATTTCAATGACCTCAAAGTCTGCGTCATTCCACTGATCAGCCTCGTTCTCGTCCTCCTCGGCGCCGGAGTCCAGCAGCGCCTGGCGGAACTCGCTGTCATCAGCATTGGGTCCGCCCCGGACCCGCGGCGTCCTGCTCGGCCCGTCGGGCACCGTGGCTAGCTTGTACATGACGGGGAACAGGATGGCGGTGAAGGTGGACGTGATAAGTGACAGGTACATGAGAAGAGGCTCCTTCGGGAACATTCCCAGCAGGGAGCCGGCAAGCGATGGCAGCACCATCTCACCCAGCGCTGCGCCCACCACGAAGGTTGCCGCTGTGTAGCTCGTGATGGTGGTGTACTGCTCCAGCCAGGAGATGCCGCTGGGGAAGGTGGTGGCCATGGAGGCACCGTAGATCCCAGTACAGACCCACAGCGCCACATTCTGCTGGCTGAAGAGGCAGAGGAGAAGAGAGGAAATGGTGGAGCCCACCAGGCACAGCAGGATCATAGTGCCCGGGTACATGCAGGCCGCGAAGAAAATGGCCAACCCTCGAACAGCGGCGAACGATCCCCAGAACAGCGAGTTAAGCCCGGCCGCCTGGGCCTCAGGCATGTGGATGAAGTCCTCAGCGAAGGTGAAGATGAAGGAGCCGTAGGCGACCTCACCTCCTACATAAGCGAAGAAGAAGAAGAAGAGCAGGATGACCAGAGCCAGGTGATGTTTGGCCATCAGAGGCTTCCCTGAAGCGGCGCCGGGAGACTCGTCCCGCGACCCGCCGCTGCGACAGCACAGGATGAAGAAGAGGAAGGAGACGAGGAAGAGGAACAAGCCGATCACGATGTAGGCCCACATGGAGCTCAGGGTGTTGCTCCTGCTGTGGATGTCGCGGATGATGGTGTGGTTGTCGGCAGGTGTGGAGTTCATCGGCACCGAGCTGCCGTTCCTGTCGGAGCCGAACAGAACCTTGGCGATGATCGGAGACACGAACGCTCCGGCCGCGAAGCTGAAGTGTAGAGCCTGCATGTGGGGACCCGCCTGCTCCCCCCACGTGTTCAGGATGAGCACATTCCCACCTGTAAACACAAAGGGCTGTCAGCTGATCTCACACCTGACCAATCAGAAGGCTGGCATACAGTCAGGACACGTTTCTCATGTAGAACTGGTAAAAAAAAAAAGTTCAGAGATTCACACCAGGAAAAAAAATGAGATTTTATCATTTTTAACCACATTTAAGGTCGTTTTTTTTTTTTTTTTTTTTCAGCTTCATCATAATCATCATCCTCAGAATATCCAACATGCCAAATTATATTTTTATAACTTTATTTACAGAAACAAAACAAGTGTTCAGTTACAACCTTAGTTCCAAAAAAGGCAGGAAATATAAATAAAAGTAGAATTCAGTGAGAATCCATCTTTTATCCCCAGTAGAAAATATAAGCTGATAGTGAATCTGATGCAGCAACACGTCTGGATAAAGTTGTAACAGAATGCTGGAAAAGTACCTGGTACAGACCAGAAACACCTGGAGGAGCATTTGACAACTAATCAGGTTACCTGGCAACAGGTCAGTAACATGACTGGTATAAAAGGAGCATTTCAGAGAGGCAGAGTCTCTCAGATGGTTCATCAGTCTGAGACAAACTAGATATAAAACTGAGGAACAATTTTAGAAAAATGTTCCTCAGACTGAAGATCCACCATCTACAGTGTAGAATATCATCAGGGGCCGGTTGTTCAAATCCGATCGGATTTCGGTTATCGGTTAGGATCAAATCTTGAGAATGGGTTGTTCAAAACAGAGATCCGGATTGGATCATGTAATCCAATCCTGGTTGCTATCCCGATAAAACCCTCAGTTTGGGTCGTTCAAAACTTGAAGAATCTGGAAAACTTTGATCCAAAAAAACAGGATTATCCTGATCCCAACAGAGGGCAGGATTATGAGGCGGATTTCAGGAAGAGCATGGGTACAACCTCACAGCTGATCAAACAATAAAACTTTTTATTCACCGCATATGCTAATATTTGCATTTTGTACCTGACTTGTTTAACCGTTACAGTGAAAGAGGTTAAACTAGGAACAGGCTCCAGTTAAAGGCTGAATAATTAGGATTTTTTCCGTAAAAATAAATGTTCTCATTTGTTGTGAGGGATAAAAGGAAGCTTCCCTATAAACAATCTGTCTTCTACATCAACAATGTCTTTGGCAAGCTTTTGTCCTTTCAAAATAAGAGTTATATGATGGAATAACTTTGGTGCACTGTGTAGCTCTTTCCTAATTCCTGGTTTCTTAACCAATCATATGCGACTCCCCACGGTTGCCAAACAACGCAGCGTTTGGTATTTAATGTCGGCAAAAGAGCAGCAGCCTGCAGGTATGGAAGCTAGTAAAAGAAGCGGACCAGAAATAGTTTCAGAAAAACCTAAAAAGTCTCGGCATCCTGCTAAAAAAGCAAACGATCAAAAACGGAATAAAACGAGGAATAAGGTTGGAGAATCTTTTGAAAGGTGGAGAAGTCTGAGAGACCAAATTAATTTCAAGACGCATGCAGACCTGGCAAAGTTTACTGGTAAGTTGTGTGACTGTATATGGATGTATTACTGGGGTAAACTGGTGGCCTGTTAGTTTACAACAACAAATGTAATGATGTTTGGGCCGAGTGAATACTGTGTGTCCTTATAAACTTATGAAATTTAGTGAGACTAAGGGAAAACTGCCGCTTCGTGGTTGATTAATGTAGCTTTTGTTTAGACTCACTCTGTGGTACAACGTTGTGCCATAGAGTGATCATCTGCAGGAAACTGATTATATGATAGTACGATACTACTTGGTCAGAAATCTGTACGGTAAAACTCTGGAATGAAAGCAGAACACTTTCATAGATTCTGCATCTTATTGACATGAAACGTACTGCAGTCAATTAAAAAAAGTCATGATCGGTGGAAATGGAACTCTGTTTTGCACCTCTGCAGCTGTAATCAATCTGTTATGTTGGTTTTATACCAAGAGGAACAGCCGCAGACCAGAAAGAAAACCGCGACACACCGAGCGACGGTCCGCCTGTCGCAGTGTTACGCAGGACAAAACCTGCACGTATTACGTCACATGCTCCCGGTGGTTCCACCTGCGAGAGGTTAAGGCATGCAAACCATCTCTTCTACCTGTTGTTCACATGGCCAGCAGCGCAAGTTGATTTACATGCTGGAAATCTGGATTTGGTGATCCTGAAAAACGGGATTCTGGATCAGGGTGATCCAATCCTATTTTGCTTTGAACAACCAGGAAAAAAGTAAGCCGGATTACGTGATCCGCCCTCCTGAAAAATGGGATTCAGAAATCTGGACAGCTTTTATCCAGATTAATTATTTTTTAACAACCAGCCCAAGAAGATTCAGAGAATCAGGAGGAATCTCTGTGTGCATGGGACAAGGCTGGATGCAAGTGATCTTCTGCATTAAAAGCAGGCATGATTCTCTACTGGAAACCACTGCATGGACTCAGGAAGACTTCCAGAAACCACACTCCAGAAACTACCTTAAGTTTTACGGTGTCCAAAGGTTTTTGGTGTTGCAGTTGTAAATGGAAAAATAGAAGCTTAATTATTAATAATAAAACTGCAGAGCTTCCAGGTAGGTTACATTTCCATGAAACTTACCTGTATCCAGAGCGCCCATCGACATCCCGATGCTGGCCATGAAGCCTGTGAGGAGCACGGCCTGCTTGCAGAACGGGATGGCAAGCATCCCGAACGCTGTGATCATCATGGAGATTCCTGGAAGAAGAGGAGTTTAAATGAGTGCCAGGCGGAAGAAGAACGGACGTCTGTAACGTCTCTATGTCAACATGGGGGGGTACCTAGCAGGAGGTGGGGGTTCATGCACTCAAAAAGGATGCCTCCGATGAGGGATCCACCGATGTATCCTCCAGAGCGACCGATGAAGATGTAGGAAATGTTGCTGATGTTCCTATTCACGTTCATGGCCAGATCCTGGAACGTGGGGCCCAGAATGGAGATGCTCATTCCCTGGAAAGACGAGGACAGACAGCAGGTTTTCCCTGGAATATCAATCATCTGCGTCTAACACAGGCCAAACCCACACAGGCAAAGCACTTTATTATTTTTTTTATTAAATAAACTAAAATAAAAAATGTAAAAAGCAAAGATAACTCATTTTAATAAATAGAAATTAACAAAAATAACAGATTTTTAAAAATTAAAATAATTCCTTATTAAAATGAAGTTATTTAAATAATAAAAAGCTAAAAAATTTAAAAAATCAAATCTATTTCCCTTTTTAATAAAGAAATACATTAAATATAGCATAACTCCTTTTAATTTTAACGTAAAATTAATTCATTTATTTGGTTTTAAATAATAAAAAACAAGCTACTTTTTAAAGGATAAAAAACGAGAACTAAAGTACGTTTTAAAAACATTGTAAAAATCAAGTGGAACTCCAACACGCTACTGATCTGTCTGGTCAGAATCCCACCGCTCGTCCTGGAACTGGGAATTCTGTCATCCTGGAGGAAAACAACCTTCCTCTCTGGAACAACCCGTCCATCTCTAGTTAACCTCCTCCAGTAATCCTAGACAACCAGGAAAATCCAGTCTGACCAGGATGTTGCAGCATCCCCCACATCCTGATCACTCTCATACTGGTCTAGGTCTAGGAAAACCCCAGGTCCAGTCACCAGAACCTGGTCCAGGTCAGTGGGTCCACTCAACAGAACCTGGTCCAGGTCAGTGGGTCCAGTCAACAGAATCTGGCCCAGTCACCAGAACCTGGTCCAGGTCAGTGGGTCCAAACAACCAGAACATGCCGCTCAGGGTATTATTAGACTGAAATCACAAATTCGTACCAAGCCCAGGAAGGAGACACACAGCGCGAGGGTGATCATCCAGCGGCCACATGCGCCGTGTCCGCCCCTCGCGCCGCCGACCACTTCCACCCGGTCGTCACATCTCAGCTCCACCGTCCTCTTCACCGCCTTCAGCACGCTCCTCGGGCCTCTCCTCGTGTCCTCCCTCTTGTCAAACAGGGTGTCTTCCTCCTGGTCATCGTTGCCGTCGTCGTCTTCCTCCATGCTGGCGAACCGGACGTGCTTCTTTTTTACGGTGAGGTCTCGAGCGGCGGATGAAGACATACCTGTCAGCGGTGATGGTGCGCTGCCAGAATACCGCTGACGGAGATTTTTAACCGACCTCTGCGGACTCTGGAGCCGGTTATTTGGAGGTTTCTCTGTGTGAAACAGCTAATATTAATGTGTTCATTATAAACAGCGGTATTTTAGTGAAAATGAGAGCGGAGGAGCAGGTATACCCCCGCGGAGTTCCTCCAAATGTCAACAGCCGATACGCGGCTGACGGAGGTCTGCAGAGGTCGTCTATATTAGATGATGCTCACTCGGACTATGAAAAGGAAAGCTTGTTGTTTTATCTAATGTGTCATGGCTTCGCGTACGGAAGCCGAGAGCTACCGGGTTCCCATGTTTTGTTTAGTTTTTTTTGTTTGTTTTTAATTATACTGGATTTTATTGAATGTGTTTGTGGTCTACTGGTAGAATTACAGACCACCAAGCGCTCCTTCATGCTGTGGATGCAGCAGTCTGTCTCTGAAGGAGCTCTGCAGGGCTGTGAGTGTTTGGGTGTCACTCATTCACATAATTACACATCTGGCCCCTCCCATCAGCTGTCATAGGGTCTGTTGAAATCAGGTGTCACACACTTCCTTTTGAGCCCACCTTAATCATACCATTAAATCGAGATTAGTGCTGCACAATTAATCAGATTTTGATCGTGATCATGATTTTGGTGGCCACGATTAAATGAACCTGATTGTCAACAATATTTACATTGGAAATGTGAGCTCTGCATGCATCTCTGATCACACACATTCTCAACCAGCTCTCCTGCTCCATGGTAGCATCCATTACAACTAGTGATGGGATGTTCGGCTCTTTTCAGAGAGCCGGCTCTTTTGGCTCCCGAACGGCTCTTAATTTAGCATTTTTGGTAGCCCCATAATTTACATGAACTTCTCAAGAATTAATGGTAATTTTTTTTTACATTATTTATCATCTTTTCTAATTTAAAGTTTAAATTTTCAATAAAAATTGTTGCCACATAGTTTGTTCATAATTGGTGCAATAAAAATACATGTTTTCCAAACACAGTGAATGATCGTGATTAATAATCGTAATTACAATAATGATCAGAATAATCATAATTATTTTTTTGGTCATAATTGTGCAGCCTTAAACGAGATAATGAGTTAATTTTCTCATTATTTCAAAATAACGGCCCTCGTTTTTTCAAGATAACAAGAAAATTAACTCATTATCTCAAGATAACGGTTAAAAATGTAAAAATAATAGCCGATAACGGTCGATCACGGCTTCCGTAGAGAGCGTCATCACTAATGATTTTTTAAAGCCATGTTTTTATGAGAATTTGCTCTCATGAGGAAACAAACGCTTGTTTCCTCCAAGTTGTTGAATTCCATTCAGTTTGACACATGGGGAGATTTTCTCGTCTCCAGGTTATGTAGATGGGATTCTTGTAGTTTGTCGACTTTTCACAAAAACCTGCAAACAGTCGGGTCTGCTGGACAGTTTTAAATCTGGAATCTCTGCAAGAGCTCTGCACTCAGAAATCAAGGTCACTTTGTCTTTTCTGGCTAAAATTCCTTTAAAAAATAAACCTCAGAGGACAACGGGAGCACACTAGTTCTTATACATCAAATGAAAAAACTTAAATCTTAAACAGGAGCAAAACGAGAGAGAAGATGGACCGTCCCATGAACTTTTTAATCTTATATAATGTAAGACAAGCTGGTAGCCTATAGCCGAGCTAATAAAGAAAAAAAAATACCCTTTACAAAATTCTACTTTATTTTTGGGTAATTTATTAAAGTAAATAAGTTAAAATACTTCTGTGGCAGAGAAACATGGCTCACATCTGCCTATCAGAGCACTGTGACCTATGAAGCCAAGTATAAAATATCCTTGTTTAGACTGACGGAGAAGCTGTTGTCAGACCACTAAAGATAACTGGGAAGCCAAGAATAAACAAAGGATGATTAACCAATCAGGTCAGGCTGACCAGAAGCAGAGGTTTTGTGAAGTCCAAGAGAAATCACTTGAGGGAGGGGGGCAGAATGCTATGATCCAAAGCAGACAAGACGTGGGGGGGGGGTTTGGACTCAAAGAGCATCTTTCCAGACCTGCATGGATCACCAGTATCACCAGTATCTATACCCCAGTTTAAAATAAATAACGAAGTAATTTCCTAATTATTCACGCTTTAAAAATTTTGACACGTGGCTGCAAATTTACCTGCAAAGAGATTCTGTCCCTGTGCAGGTACAACTGCAACTCCCCATCAACCCCAGTTGATGGGGAGAGTTGGGGGGTTCCGTTGGGTTCCTGGGCGGGGCTCTGCCGAGGGGAATGGGTGGCTCTTGGATCTGTGGGGTGTCTGACACGGCAGTACCCGGCGCCTGCTGGGACTGCTCACTGTGCCCCATCGCACCAGGGGGCTCCGGTCTGGACGCCCTTCTGCTCTGGGCTGAGTGAGGCCGCTGCATTCTCTGCTTTGGCTGTCCTGGGCTCTGTGCTCTGTGGACCTGCTGGGCCTTTGGGGCCTCAGGCTCCCCCCGTCTCACCCTGATACTTCGGGATGTGGTCATGGCCCCCTTGTAAGCATACATTTAATCCTTGTTACATGGTCACACATGCACGTTCACATTCACAAGTGCATCAGTGTTGTTTTCGTCAACAATGACGATGACCAACTGATCTTGTTGACAAACCATTTTTTCATGACGATAACGAGACGGTGACGAGCTAAAAATGAATGTCTGATGACGAAAACATGACGAGATGTTTGAGATTTCGTTGACGAGATGAAAATGTTCAAGGGCTGATTGTCCGACATTAAAAACGACATTTTTCCCTTCTGTGAGTTCAATCTGTCAATCAGCAGTGCTGCTACACCTTGGCCACGCCCACCACCTGACCTGCAGCACACAGACAGGCAGTTTATTCTTTCATAGATGAATCATGGCGGCAGCGTCGATGAAGGGGTTCGGTGGTCGGAAGTGACAAAACGATATATGGGCATATTTTAACTATAATCCATCATAATTTCACTGGCAGACCAGGTCAAGTTGAGCATGTGTTCCTCATCCTTTGCTCATATTTTGGACATGTGTGTGTTCAGGGTGGAGTTTTACACTTCAGAAAAGTCTCAGAAATAAAGCCACAGTTACCAAAGTCAGGATGTTGTTGCTCTTTGCTTTTTTGGAGTAATTGATTCCACAGTTAACACTTTATCTGTGCAAAGCATCACCCTACGTAGATCAGAAAGTATCTGATCTGATCTCAGTTCTTATGTGTGTGAATGTAAAACCTCCACTGCACTTTTAAATAAAATATTTTTATTTTTAAATAATGAAGATGTAAGTCAATGAAAATGTGTTTTTTCACTTTTTTTCCTTGTCTTATTTATTTGTTTTAAGTGAACAGATGTCACCATGTGGTTTTGAGGATTAGAAACCTACCAGGATGAGATAAGTTAAGTTAAAAGCCCGGGACAATAATCTGTATAAATAATTTGAACATGAAGCAGTTGCTTTGGCTCAGTCAAAGCCATCAGAATGCGACAAACAGCCTGTTCGCATGTAAAACTTTATTTTAAATTGTTTTACAACTCCAAATATGACCAATTTCATTTTACTTATTCTGATCCAACAGAAACAATCGGTTTGTCCCAAGTCTTTAGTATCCTGAATTTGGAACAAAGTGTGACCTCTGTGTTTTTTGTTGCATCTCTATGTCAGCTGACTGTCCAGGCAGCAGATCAGGAAGTGAGGAGAGAGAAAGAAAATGGCGGCATCTAGTGGTTTTTTTTTTTTTTTTTTTTTAATCTTTACTCATTTGACAGGCAAATGTACAAACAATTAAAAAACAATGACTTTTTCCTTTTTCAAAGACAACAACAACCACTATGTCAGCTGACAGTGTACATCTTATTTGTCCTGTAAAATCTTTCATATAGCTACGTAACTAATCACACAGCCCCAAACAGAATCACATTTTCCAGGTGTACCCCTCAGATTATACTTAACTTTCTCCAGGTCTAGGCACAGCATGAGGCCACAAGGAAGCTTTGGGGGTGAGTGGAGACTTTCACTCCAGCAACATTTTATTATGTGCTAATAAAGATACTGTCTTTAATCTTCCTCCGAATTATTTGAGGATCTGATTTTTCTCCAAAAATGGCCAATTCTGCACATGCTATCAACTTTTTAGTGCCTCCTCTGTCCTTATCCTGGGAGTCTTGCCTTTCCATATAAAAGATTAAATTAATTTGAATTAGGTAATTAAAAGGAATTAGGTAAAAAGATTGGCAAACATCAGAAAGGATATTGAAAACGTGGAAGCACATTAATTTGGATGCAATTTACCCTGCTTGCTGTAGTTAAATGCAATTTATTCCACCTTTCCAGATCTGATTTAAGCTTATTGATTAGGGGTGGAAAGTTGTTCTTGTTGAGATCCAAGAACAGATATGTATTCCTAAATACTCAAAGCTGTATTTAGACATTTTAAAAGGGGCTAAGTTATTTACAGGAAAGCATTGTCTCTTTGAAAAGTTCAGTTTATAACTTGAAAATGTTCCAAAACGATTTAGTAATTCAGTCTTCTTAGAGATGGAAGTTACTGGATGAAAGATAAACAACAGTAAATCATCTGCATATAATGAAAATATATGTTCCAAACCTCATCTGTGGATTACGAAAACTGATTTAGGTGCAATAAATAAGGGTTTGATGGCCAGGGCGAACTACAACGGGCTCAAAGGTTCCTCTGGCAAGTGTGAAATATTGGGATTTCATCCCATTAGTGCTTACGGACACTTTAAGAGAAGAGTATAAAAGTGTGAAGATATATATTTAGGTCTAGTTCGGTACCTCTTTAAGCCCTCCAGTAGATAATTCCACACCTTATTGAAAGGTTTGTCCGCATCCAAGGATCCACTTCTTCTGGTGTCTCCCTGGATTTGCTCTTCTGAGTGGAAGATATAGGTGGAAATTCCAGGTCATCCAGGAAACTCATCGTGTTTGTTTTATCTGTGAGGTATATACTCAGAGTAGCATTACTGTAAATGCACCTGAAGGGTTTCTAATACATTTAATTTGGTAAGAAAATGACTTTTAATTTGGCGTGACAGACGATGCCCTGCCTTCTCACCATGCTCATAGAGGAATCCACACCATCTGAAGAGTGGATCTCTTTGTTTCTTAGTTTCTTGTGTTGACAGAAGCTGTAGTTTGTTTCAAGGAGATGGAGATGCTGATAACTTTTTGTCCAGTTCTGTTCTGCTCTCCTTGAGCTGTTCCTGTTTTTGTGTTTTCGTCTCGCAGAGTAAGATTAATCTCTCCTCGGACTACCAACGTTGATGTGTCCCAGAGTAGAGATGGAGATATAAGATTAGACTTGTTAGTAATAAGAAAATCATCAATTTAAAATTTTGTTTGCAGAATTCATGGTCGTTCAGCAGTGTGCTATTTAACCTCCACGAGGGCGTGTTTGTTGTCATAGTGTAAACAAAAGGCATCTATGATTGGACTGGAGCAGATTACTAAAATAATAAGAAAAAAATCTTGTCCTCACCCCAAAAGTGAGAGTTACAGTTTAAGGTTCTTAATAAGGTTCTTTTAACTAATGAATATATCAAACTAAAAATTCAAAGGAGATGTATATTAGCTGTATATTTTTGGATTTCTGGTTAATAATTTAATTGTTTTCTGAAAATCTTTTATTCTTATTATTTTAAGTGTAGATTTTTTAAATTTTAACCAAATATAATTAACTGGGAAAACAGTTTATTTGCTACTGTAGGTCCATAATAAGCCAGCCTGTAAATTTTTCTCATTACTGGAAAATTTAGTTTGAACCTAAATGTTTTCTATGTCCCCTACGTATATGAATACATATTTCTTTAGAAAATTTATTTATTTACTTATTTAATTCATTGACAGCAGTTAAACTGAATGTGTTTACAGTTTGTAAAAATATTACTGCTATTAACTTATGTAATCTCAATATTGTATTTATAAATATCAGTAGTTTGTATTTATTTACTAATGATATTTATCAAATCAAATATAAATTAATATAACATAATTTAATGTCAGTATTTGTATATTTCCAACACTAAACAGGAACCTCATGTTATTTATTCGTTAGTTTAAACACAGAATAGTGCCTGTCCAGAACTCATCACCCGTTCCTCAGGAGACCTGAGCCATCCTCCTTGGACCTGGACCTAGACTTTATAAAGTAGTAAAGACCATTTGACTGAAATCTGTCAACGTAAAAGTCAAAACAGGATCTAATAAACCATAAATGAAATATTCTCATTTCACCAACAGATTGTGGAGAAAGTCCAGGTGCTGCTGTTTGTAGCGATGAACACGACGAATCACCCGGGAGGACTCTTGGATTCTTTGTACAATCTCTGATGTCCAGGTGGGTTTGCAGCAGAACTCGACTGCCATTACAAAGCAAGGCCACAATAACTGAATCTTTAGCAGACGTGGTGACCTTTGCTCAGGCTTTGGCAGGAAGACATAGAAAAGGTAAGTGGACTCTGAAGGGAGGCAGTGAACGATCAGAGGACGTCTGATAAAACACCATCATCTCTGACGAGATAAAACATCCATCAGCCAGCAGATCAGACCTGGATCAAGGTACAAGCTGGAAGTATGAGCTAAAATCTGGAGCTGACTGCAACCATAAGGAGAGGAGAAGAAGAAAAAACTTTACAGCTTTAAGATAAGACCAAATCATTCCAGAGAGAGGATCAAACAGATCCTGAATACACTGACCGGTTAATGTTAACAAGTCTGAAGCATCAGTTCAGTTTTATTTATACAGCACTTAATACAGACCAGTCCAGTTCGGTTCAGTCCAGTTTAGCCCAGTTCATCGTAGTCCACTTATACTCCAGGTAAAGCAAATCCATCATGTGGTCCACATTAGTCCAGTTTATAACCGTGGTCATATACCAGTTAATAAAATAATGGCCTAGATAAGGAACCCAGCAGAGGAGAGATAAACCTCCATCAGAACCAGAACCAGGACCAGGAGGGAAAACCTCCATCAGAACCAGAACCAGGACCAGGAGAGAAAACCTCCATCGGAACCAGAACCAGGAGGGAAAACCTCCACCAGAACCAAGACCAAGAGGGAAAACCTCCATCAGATCCAAGACCAGAAGGGAAAACCTCCATCAGAACCAAGACCAGAAGGGAAAACCTCCATCAGAACCAAGACCAGGAGGGAAAACCTCCATCAGAACCAGAACCATGATGGAAAAACTCCACCAAACCAGGAGGGAAACTAGCATAACTCCCATCATGATGGTTTTTATTTGTTTTTAGTCGCAGGTGCATTAAGGGATTTTTTCCAGATTGAGAATCCTTTTGGAAAATAGTGAGTGGTGGAAAATGAAGCAGGAAATCTTTGTGTTTGCATCCACCTGTTCCATCAGGACCAGGACTTCTCTTTCCCATCGTTATCCACATCTGCATCATCATCATCATCATTATTCTGCACAACAAGCCCAGACTCAGACTCTGGGTCCAGGATCCAGGGATCCTAAAGAAGATGCTCACTGGTCAGCAGAGACATGAAGGAAGTGGTGGTTAAATGTTTCATCTGGATGCCAACACACACACACACACACACACACACACATAATAATGAGGTCATTGAAGTTTTTGTAATTCTTTTACTCTCTTAAAGTATTGACATGTGATTGTTAACATTGATTACATCAACTGTTTATCACAGAAATATCTGAAACAATAAAAGCACATTGTGGTTATTGATCAGCTGGAGCCTTAAACAAACTGAAACAAAGACCGAACGTAGGAAAGACGAGCCAAACGCCTCCATGTACGCACACATCAGTCACACTGACTACCAAACATGAAGAGCAAGTAAACAATAAACAAGGTAAATAATACTCCAAAATACTTTGGAAAGATACAAAGATTTTCATGTAAATTCATAGATATCTTTGGATGGCACATATTCATAAAGAAAAAGCTAAAAAAAATGAATGAGTACGAATAATAAAAGACTAAATACCTTCATGGCAACAGGAAATCATTTGGGGTGTTTCTAAACAAACAAACTAGCATGATGATGGCACAGAGAACAAGGATGTAAACGTTGACTAGTTCCACTTTTCCTGGTAAAAAGGCATTTCTGGTTTGTGCAACACGAGCGGTGTGTGTGTCGGCTCTGCAGCGTCACCTCGGGTCACATGACCAGAAGTTTCCTTCCTTCAGGTGTGACGCAAGCACACTCTGATTTCTGCCTGTTTTTATTTATTTTTTTTGGTCTTCGGCAGGTGGAATTAAAGCTGGCGAAGGTGGTGTGACTTCTTTATAAAAACAACAGTACAAACACAGCTGAGGGCTGATGAACTGAGAGCAGTTCATGATCAGCTGGGCTCCTGAGAAGCTGATAGTTAATGATTATCAGGATCTGCTCACATGGGGGAGATGATAAGAAACTGCTGGTGAATGTGTAACGGAGGAGCATCAAAACTCTGGGAGCTTTTCATCACTTCACACATTCGCTTGTTGACGTGGCAACAGCTGCGCCATCACCTGGACCCTCTCAGTTTTCAGCATTTATGTCATCAAAATGTCAAATCATTGAGAAATGTATGAGAATTAATGTGAAGCAGATGTTCTCATGGTGGCCACGGGAACGCCACTAGATGCATCTCTCCAAGTGTCGGAGCATCTTCACCAGCTTGAGATAAAACCTGAATTCCTCAGAGTTCTTCTCTGAAATGAAACAGAACTAAACATCAAGTTAAAATACTGAACAGGTCGTTTCTGAGAGCAGCTCAAAGGAAATAAAGACGACATGGTTCAAAGGAAATCCTCTGAGTGATTTGATCTGCTCTGATAAGTTATTATCCTTCATAACTGCTCCTGTTTAACCAGTAAATCTTTTCTTATGTCTACATCTAGAAGCACAGGGTAAAAATCAGCACCAGGTCGCAGGAGGATGCTGTGGCTCCAGCCAGCAGCTTTGTGGAAGTACAACAAACATTCTGGCTCTGGTGATGAAAGAAAATGTTCAGCTAATTTCAAGTGAGTTTAATTTTCTGCATAGTTCTTCAGGATCACATTCATGTTTCACTGTACTTCAACAAAATGAGTTTGATATGTTTCATTGCTTTGGATTTATTCCTACGGAAGGCCGTTCTCATGGCTTGGCGTCTTCACACCGCCCTCTGTCCAGGCTCTTAGAGGACAGAATCCCCTATTTTGTTTTTCATGTCCTCCTGAGGCTTCTCGTGCTCGATCATCTTCTCCTCCTGCCCCTTGCTCAGGCCCTCCTCCTTCTCCCTCTTCCTGCGCCTGGCCTCAACCCAGGGGATCAGACACAGCAGCATGCCTCCAACGATGGGGGGTACACCGGCCAGGTAGAAGGCCACGTCATAGCTTTCCAGTTTGTCTCTGAGGAAACCTGCAGCCAGGAGAGAAAACACACTTTACACCAACATCTAAATGATGCAGCCTTCCTGGGTCATTTACGGGGTTGTGTTTTCATTCCCAGCAGCTTCCGGGATGCTGATGATGCTAAAGTGGAAACACTGAGAGAAAACATGGGCTGAATGGAAGCTGACAGGAGATGGAGAACAAGCAGCCTGAGAGTAAATTTTTATTCCATTTACATCAGGACCCCTAAGAAAGCTGCAGTTATACACAGGCAGCAGACATGTTTGGGCCTAATCCGGCTACTGTTGGCTCTAATGGCTCAGGCATGGCCAGATGTGGTCCAGATATCAGGAGCTGACCTGAACAAAGATTACAGCAGGTTCCTATGGCTGATTTTTGGCAGCCAGACTCACCTGGAGTCAACAATTCAAGTAAAGATTGACATTAAATGAAGGTTAAATAAATAAAGGTTTATTTGAATTCATATAGAAATGTAAAGGATTCAATCTAAAGTGCTTCGAGCGTCTAGAATTTTTTTTTAAATCTAATCCATTATTAATGATTTATGACAAAAATAACCCGTATCTATAACAATTCTTGAATCCAGAAGAATCATCTTGTTTAGTTCCTCTTGTTTTCAGATCTTTTCTCTCAAAGTGAGACAGAAACAGTGAGAGGATCATTTGGAGGTTTTTACTTCATTAAATGAGCTTTTCTCACTTCAGGAAATCTTACCAAGTACAGTTATTATCCTGCACTGGCAGATTATTTCTCTGGATGATAGTCTGAATCTTCTCAAACAGTTTCTGTAAGCTAGCTAATTCCTGCAGTGTAGCGTTAGCTTGTATGAAGCATTTCAGAGAAACAGACCTGCATCTTTTCTCATTTCTCATTTCTGATCGAGTCTAATTTCATTTGGTTGTTTTAATCTCTGCCTTTGACCTTCTCTTTTTGGTTTCACATCTTCCTGCAGTATCTTGTCTTCCTACTTTTAGATGTGCTGTTAAAGTCTTTGTTTTTCTTGGACGTTCAGGACCAGGCAGGTGAAATGTGAACACCAGAGGGAGCAAAAGACTGAAGAATATCAGAGTGAAAGGCTCATTCTGCTCTAACATCTCCAGGAAACCTTCATCTTTACTGGCGCAACATAAAATGTAAATTATTTTTCATTATTTACAGATTTTCAGGGATGTCCTGAGTCTTACGCTACCTGCAATCGGAGGACCGACGACCATGGGGACTGACATGAGGCCCAGCAGGAAGCCGATGGCCTGGGACACGTCGTTGGCCCCGACCAGCTCGAAGGCGATGGGGGCCATGATGCAGATGAAGCAGCCATCAAACAGCCCCATCAACAGGCACACGGCGATCAGCCCACCAAAGATGTGGCACAAGGGGATCATCATGGACATGACGCCGATGACGAAGAAGGAAGTCACCTGGAAGAGGAGGAAGAGGAGGTTCAGTTCAGAGAGTTTAGAGCACTACTCCCACGCACATTATTCCCAGAATATTCCCAGAAGTATCTCCTCTGTGTGAGAAATGTGGCTCCATGGAGCCTGCCCTTTATCCCAACATGGTGAAGCATTTTCATTCCTTTTCCAGGATCTTGGAAGTCCAGATAGAACAGAACCTATTTTGATCATTTTGGGACTATCTGATGAGTTTATGAAACAAAACGAAGCACAACAGCATCTTCTATCAAAGAGTTGTCACAGAAACCAGATATAACTGGTGTTCCTGTTCTGGAAAACCGACAAAGACTTCCTCCTTTAAACACTTATTTATTTAATTTATTCACTGGCGTTGGTAATCTGTCTGTCCGTCCATTTGTCTGTCTCTCATTTCGCAACATAACTGAAGTTTTGGACTTGTTTCGTTAAAATTTTCATGAAATGTCAAAAATGGAATAAGGGACAAGCGATGAGATTGTGGGGGTGATCCGGTTTTTTAAGGATTATTTCCTGTGTGATCTAATGCTTTTAGAGCTTTATGCACTTCATGAACAGTAAAAGGTGCAAAGTTAAAGGGATCCCCAGAAGATTTTTTGGGTTTTATGCCAGGATTTGTAGAAGAGGTTCCTGCAGAACCAAACAAGAACCCACTGATAAAAATAATGTTCATTAAAGCAAATCAAGACTTCAGCGCTATCATAAACTGGGACTGAATGTAGAAAGAGCCTGAGAAAGTTTACTCACAGAAAGAGACTTAATCACTTTCCAGAATTTCTGTGGATCATTGAGGTTCTAAGTAGTGATAGACAAAAATATTCTGATTTGGTCTTTTTGATAAAAGATGTGCATTTATTTCTAAGCCCTTTAAAAACAGACCAATCGGTAGATAAGTTTGTTTCATGCTCTGTTCTAGTTCTAGTCCAGGTGCAAAGCAAGGATATTCTCGCCCCTTAACCCTGCATTTCTTTAAAGGAGCATGTTTATTCACAATTTACATCAAACTGTTCTTAAAAAATGTCCAAGCTATCAGGGCATCTGGTAGTAGGTCAATATTTTTCCATTTAACTATAGAAAAATCATGATGAAAAGCTTGCTCGTTAAAATGTTTAAGATATCTCTTGCAGACTACACGTGGTTTACATTATGGTATTTTAGTATTTCTACAAGCAGCAACAACACAGTGATCACTGAAGGCACTGCAGAAGACTCCCAGTCAAGAGAACTTGTGAGGCAATCAATCAAGGTGGACTTTTCTGGACTTTTAAAATTAGGCCTAGTGGGTAAGTTGACTAATTGTGTTAGATTAATAGAGTCACAAAAACTTTTAAATTCATCAAAAGTTGCATTTAGCCAGTTCCAATAAATATCTCCAGCCACAAGTAGCTCAGTGTAATTTAATTTAGTCAAGAAACGTTTTAATGTATATAATGCCTCTAAGT
>CM047996.1:3274081-3286569 GCA_026261665.1 Melanotaenia duboulayi | reverse complement strand
GTAGTGATGGTGATCTTTTATTGATGAAATGTGATAAAAAAATATTATCATGGATCATTGTGGATTTACCAGAATGAGTCTCTGAATAAAACTACATTTAGTGGCTAGAAGAGTTTTAAGGGCTAAAGTAAGAAACAGAATTTTAATGTCCAGTTTCTCAATTTTTTTAAAATACTTAGCATTTTACAACTTTTTATAATGTCATGAACAAACCTGTTAAATATCTGACATTTGGAAGATCCTGAACTTCCCAACCAGCCTCCCACCAAACCTTTGGTCTTCCTGCTTCCAACAGACCTTTATCTCTACACAACCTTCACCTTCACTCAGATGTTGACTTACACACACCTGATATCAAACAGCTTGTCAAATATTAACACGCATGTGCTCCAAACTCATCAAGTCCTTCAGGGATGATTCAGTCCATGGTATTTAGTTTTTATTAAGTCTGAGCTGGACTGTTTATCACATGAGGTGGGAGGCAGATGTGACTTGGAGGGCCTCATCCAGCTACCTTGGAATCTGGGCAGGTAACTCAGGTAACTACACATGCTTGTTACACTATCACACTGTGGTTTATGACTGGAAAACAAGCCACCTGTTAATAAGTAGCATAGTTTCATGGACAGTCCTGGGTCACATCTCTTTATGGTTGACTAAAAACAACGAAACAGGTGTGACGCTGAGTCTGCAGGTGATCTTCAGACAGTTACTGAACTCCAACCACCTCACAGGCTCTGACACAAAAACATTTTCCTCCATACCCAGCGCGAGTTTCACATCCAGGGTCAAAACATCGGCCTCGTATTTCGCACTTCTCTTTATGTTTTCATTTCATACTGAGAGGAAACAAAATTCAGTCAATATATGATCAGATGACGACTTGTTTTTCACCAAGTCATCAAAACAGAAATGAAGGCCTCCAAACTCTGCAGGGTCCTGGCCGCAAGGTGTCTGGCCGATCCAACATTTGGTGATGGCAGAGCCACTTTTATGGCACAAAGCCCAAGAATAACCCCATCTGGCATTCCCACAGGGAGGGAGCCAGTAACAGATGTGAAGGCCGCTATCCTGACACGTGAGGCCAGTCTATGGACCGAACGCTCCCGCCCCCACAGCTCACTTTCTGATTGGTTGATTGTGATTTACAGTTTCCTTCTGTCTGAGTAAATCTTCCGTGGCAGAGGAAAAAGTCATCACAAACCTCTGTTTGCAAAATCTGTGTATTTCTTTCTTTGATTGAATGTATTTTTGAACACACATACACAAGGAGAGTCCCAACTCGCTCAGTTCCAGCTGAGACTTGCAGCACACATTTCTGGTATCATTTTTCTTTTTAACAGTCTCATTATGTGTAAGCTCGTACAGCCTCAGATCACAGAGCTCTGTGGGTGGCACCACAACATGAAACTACAGGGACGATTCATGAGAAAAGGATACAGGAATGCATCCTGACAGGATCCCTTCCACATCAGACGCTCCGGCCATCTAACTGTCACAGCTCCGTTTTAGCAAATTGGAAGGGGACATTTATATTTTAGAGTTTTATCCAGCAGCAGGTTCTTCAGTTGTAAGAACTGTATATAAAACCCTTTGATTTCAACCAAACTTCTTATCTGCAGCAACATGAGTACAAGAGAAAAGGCCTGTTGCAACATGCTGTGGTATGCTGGTGTGTTTGACTTCCACAACGCTGCAAACTCAGATGTGTTTCAATGTGTACCTGCCCACATTTAACCCGAGACCTTCATCAAGTCTTAAAACCAGACGGCTTCTGTTTGAAGTATAGATAAAGAGCAAAACTTTCAATGCAAAATTTAAACATTTAGATTTCTATCCATACTCTGACACGGTAACCTGGATTTTTATTAGTAGAGCTTTTTACCACATCATTTGTAACTGGATCCCAGTGGGATAAATAGTGTTTCCTCAGTCGTAACTGGGTTGTAGTGTAAGAACATGAAGCCACAAACAAGACAGCTTCTCACGTACCTGACAGGAAACGCCACTCTAGATTTAGCGGCTGCGCTCTGAATACGTACAGCACAATTCTAATTTAAGTACCTCAGGAGTGTATTAGATTTACAGAAACATAATGACCACTGAAGGGAAGAGTACAGCAGTGAGACGCCACATGGAAGGAAACTGCTGTCTTAAGATAAACTGACTGATCAGCTAAGTCAGATTTTAAACCAGGATATGAACCGTAGCTCAGTTCCTCTTTCCCAACAGACGGCGCGACCTCTACCAGGGTGAAGGAGGCAGACATATTTAAAGTGGACACAACTAGTTTCACTGATTCTGTCATGGATTGCGGGATGTTAGGACCCAAAAGGCAGGAGGCAGAAATGACCATGACAGTTTCTCAATCTCTGCTAACTCCAGATTTTATCCTTTTCCTCTGGGATTAATAAAGTTACTCATTCATCAGCATCCCTTCAGAACTCTAGAATGTTCTCCTGAAGAAAGTGTCTTCTGATTGGTGGAATTCCAAGACGAGTCAAAGGGAACCCAAACTTCCAGTCTGAAAATAATTAAATTTATTTCCATAAACCTACGATTGCACTGGAATAAGCAGGTATTGATCATTATGTCAGCACAGATCTGGACCTTTGATCCAGCTCCAGACCAAGAATCTGGAGGCGGATCCAGATGTACATGTTGGATCCAGATTCTGGAGGCGTACCCAGATGTACACGTTGGATCCAGAACCTAAAGGAGGATCCAGCGTGTACACGTTGGATCCAGAATCTGGAGGCAGATCCAGATGTACACGTTGGATCCAGAACCTAAAGGAGAATCCAGCGTGTACACGTTGGATCCAGAATCTGGAGGCGGATCCAGATGTACATCCTGGATCCAGAATCTGAAGGCGGATCCAGATGTACACATTGGATCCAGAATCTGAAGGACGATCCAGATGTATATCCTGGATCCAGAATCTGGAGGCGGATCCAGATGTACTGTCATGGCTCTCGGGCTGGTGTTGACATTTACCAGCCGTCCCTGAAGGCATTCTTCCTCTTCCTCTGATTGATTGCTGATGTGCTCCACCTGTACTGTGTCTCACTTAAACCTGAGGTTATCTGCTTCTCATTGCCAGATCGTCTGTTTTCTCCAGCATGTTTCTAGGCAGCTCTCCAGCCTGCAGACCTGTTTMTTTCAGAAGCTTTTGGTCCTACCTGCCCCAGTCTGGTAAAACTATCTAATTCTTGCATGGATTTTTAGCACCCTGACCTCTGGACTGTCTTTTAGGATTGGATTTGGATTATGGACCTTGTTACTCCCCTTTTGGATGAATTGGAGGATTTATCTGGATCTTTCTGAAGGATCAACCCAAACTGGAGCACTCAGCACTATTTAACCGTCTGATCCCACTAACACTGTTTCTGGTTCAGCAGTCCCGACAGCCCCCGGTGGAGTTTCCCATTGCAGCCCTCTCTCTTCCTGAGATCTCCCTGTTGGCTCCCATCTCCTCTGCTGGTACGTGGTAAAGTCCATGAAGTCCACGTCAACAGGTTCAGATGTTCATGGTAAAACACCAGCTGAGGTCTCGATACTGACACACTAACCCATTGTTACCTGAGGATAGGATGCTGATGGCCTTTCTCAGTACAGCATATAGTGTGTAGGGTTGGTTGATAAATGCAAGCTATGGTTGATATATGAGTATCTCCATGTTTCTGAGCAGAGACTTTGAGTTGTCCAGTGAACAGATGCATCAATGTTTGAAGTTGTCTAATCACCGTTCCACATGAAGTTAGAAGCTGGTACAGGCTGCAGGGAAACTGGTGGCATTCTGCTTTTAAACCATTCATTGTAGTGTGTAACACACTAACTGGAACACAATCCTGTAACTGGAAATCTAGGAATATGTGTCAGAGTTCTTTATGAAATTCTAAAACAAGCGTATACCTTATTTGTTTTGGGTGACGTTTAAGGTGATCATTTGTCCTTTTTAATGCTGCAGATAATCCAGAAAAACATGGATAACCAGGACAAGGGTTGTTTAAAGTAAAAAAATAACTTTCTAACCTTTAAACTCTGCATTTCTGCCTCCTTTTGATGGCTGACTGACATTTGTTAAGTACATTCCTGGAGCTGTTGTTTTGTAGCATCCCGAGGCTAAGAAACCACATTTCTCTACTTTGGGTTCCATCCTGGAGCATCACCTTACAGCTTTCACCTTACGTACTGCATCACAGGAAATTCAAGCGTACCATTACAACTGTGTGTAACAATGTGCAGTGAATCGTAGTATCAGAGCCATAAAACTGAAAGGAAAATGAAGACTTCCGCTACATTTCCTTGTAGCTTTGTCATCTTTCCTCTCAGCTCTGAGCTCCTTCTGCTGTCACAGCGTCGCTCCTGCTGGCAAACCAAACATCACCGTATTACATACCGGTAGGATGAACCATTCACAGACTGCTGGTTAAAAAGTGTACATCTGACCTTATATCACCTGAAGTGAAAAAAACCAGAAGAAAAGGTCAGTTCTATTACCGGTACTGGTGTCAGAGGTGTCAGTAATGATTCAGATCCTCCAGGTATGTTACCAAGCAGCCCCAAATAAAGGGTTCAGGCCAACTGGCTCAGAATATATGGTTGGCTTCAACTTAAACCGCACAATTTAATGTACTATCAACTCTGCATCGCCAGTCGATGTCGTTTCTACTCAGCAGCTGTAAACAGGCCGATTCAGAGGCGCCTTGTTGTGTGAAGAGAAATCAGGCTTCTTAAAACTTCATTTTAAGAAGCCTTAAGAAATGGAAGTTGAATGCTAATCTTAGGTAGGAGTAGGACACCACAAGACCTGTAGTTAAGCTCACGGGTAATATCAAGGTGTATAATGATATATATATAAACATCATTTGAGTATTTCTGTATGAGAAAGTCTCCATAACCAAAGCAGAGTGAGCTGCAGATCTGTCCCATACACCCTCATTCACTGCACATTAATAGTTTTCTCTTCAGATTCTGTCAGTAACCGAACAGAACAGCAAAGAAAGACATTGGAATAATCTGAATTCATTTTGGGAGGAAGTTTGGATTTAAAGTAAATAATGAAAAACAATCTGTTGATTGAAAGTGATGTCAAACTGGAACAAAGGCACATGAACACTGGTGTACAGGAAGACCTGCTGTAGAGGATGGACGTCTTGGCTGAAGTGGTACCTAATGTTCTTTCCGAGAACTATTAAACACATTCAGGAAAACACACAAATCAACGTGTTTACATCAAGAAGCAGGAAAACCGAAGAACGGCAGGAAATGCTTTCTTATTAATTTACTTCACATCCCGAGACAAAAATAACCTACAACTGGGATGCTGCCATGGTTCTGGATCATGGTGGTGAACTTGGTTTGTCTGACAGACTTTAAAAAAACAAATGTGTAGATTGTTAAACATGAATAAGAATAAAATAAACCCTGATGGTTTCTGGGAGGCCGCCTAGGAGGGGTTTGAATGAGTGGGGAGAACAGCTGCATGATCGCTGGAAATGATGCAGATCCCACAGAGATTACATTAGATCACATCATTAGATCACATAGATTACATCAGTTTCTTCTTTGTCTTCAGTTGAAAAGTAGAACAAATATTGTGTAAATATATTGGCAGGGTCTTTCTAAAAGCACACCTATTAGAAAATCTTCTCAGAACTTCCATAACTAAGCTTTAACCTATAATGGGTGAAGCGATTTAATTCAAAACTTTGATGGGTGCCAATGCAACTGTGCTCACAGATATATACATATAACTGCATAAAATATGCAATAAGGGGGCAGACATGATGGAAAATGTCAGAAAGCAGCTATAGTGTAATGTTCTGTTGTTATTATGACAGAGCCTGATCCTTAATGTTACTATGACGACAGAGACTGCCAGCACAATCACTCAAAAGCTTTCAGAGCATTCAGTTGATTTATGGGTCACTGCACCCCTCAAATAAGCAGTTGCTCTTTGCAAATGAAACATTGCATTGGGAAAAATATTGGACCTTGAGCGGCAGAAGGGTGTGGCCATCACACAGATGCTATTTTTAATTTTCTACTGTTTTCTGTGTGGTTTTTATGACAAGTTAAATGAGAGACAATCTGAGAAAAATTCAAATGGAAGGGGAAAGAGACAGGCGTGGGGGGACCACAGCACTGAGGTGAACTGAGACCGTGAGACCCGTTACAATGAAGGCTACATTGAATGAAATCCCATAAAAATTCATATAGGTCGATATTTAATTTTCTTCATTAAAGTATAAACTCTGGGCTTAAAAGAAGTTTCTTTCAGAAATTTCAGAATAATTTTCAGGGCTACATTTAGTGTGTGAAGTCCCACATCAACGTGGAGTTGTTCTGGTGGTTATTTCTGATTTTACATGAAACTTTAACTGTGTTTAAGTCATGGCCGTAAAATACATCAAAATGCCCTTTCAGACCATAAAGGTTTTATGTTTCATGACCTGTTTAAACTTTAAGTTTTTTATATGAACGCATGCCTGAGTTATAGGAGCTCAATTTTCAATTCCTATCTTTTAATTTTACAACAGCTTTATAAGTTCTTGGCACTCACTAGTTTTTTTTCTTTCAGTCAGGATTTGGATCACATCACAACTCTGAAACTGTCCTTGTCAGTGTTGAATGACATCCATGTAAACACAGACAGTGGTATAGATCTACTCCGAGGTGACTTGTGGAATTCCCCAAGGCTCCATGTTGGGCCCTCTATTTTTCAGCATCTACATGATCCCAGTAGGTCAGATCATGGAAACAAACCAAATATTATGCTGATGACATTCAGTTCTATATTACTGTGTCACCAGGGGACTGGTCCTGGCAAACACACATCTAAAACTCTGATCTTTGTGCCTCTGACCTCCAACTTTGAGCTGCAAATATAACAAAACACTTCCTACAGTTGTTTATCACTGAAAAGGTTTCAACAGCACTGTAGAAGGCTTTGGGTGAACTGGAGACCATGACGGTCCACTTCAGCTAAACTTCAGCCTGAGAAACAGTCAAGATTATGCAAAGACCAAGTGAAGATACCAGGTCCAAAGTGTCCTGAGTGATTACATAATTGGCCGCACATGAACTCTAAAAGCACAACATGTGCCATTTGTGCTGAGATACCATCCAGACACCAACTTACTTGAAAAATATTAATATTAAATCCAGGGGAACTTCAAATGATGAATTCTTTTTATTTAGTAGGGTTTTTATTTAGTAGGTTTATATTTTTGTGGGTTTTTGTCTTCAAGAGGTTGTGCTTAGAAAAATAACAAAACATTTTACAAAGTTCCATTTATTAAATTTAAGAGTTTGATTAAAACTATTACTTCCAGAATTTAAAAGTGAATCTCTAATCTGGGGGATTCCAAGATCCAGCCAGCCATGACACATTTTCTCCTCATGGGAAATTAAAGCAAACAAACTGTAAACCACAAATTTCATCAAGATTTAATATCATATCGATTCAGTGGATAGCAAGTCAATGTCTGTTTATATAGCAAATTCTACCACAATACTGGATTTGATTCAGGATCCATAGATCAGTGTGTGATATCACATAATCACTTCCATTCATATCAGAAAAAAAATAGTTTTCTTTCTGATTGAAATCAGACATTTAAATGAAAACAGAAATAGACTGAACCACACTTTAGATGTTTATCTTTGTTAGAACAAAGAAAAATTCAGGAAGAACATAAGAAGGACGATTACTGGATCCATGATTGATCTAGGTTTAGAGGTTTTGGATATGTTTTTACACTCCAGGTATTAATGTGCTCCAAGCATATATTACTCATCCCATAATACATTTTTGTGTCAGTTTGGGAACATCTGCTCCATTATAGGCAGAAGTTGTTCATATTTACAGAACAAATATGGTTCAAATATATATATATTTATCTCACATTTAAAACAACTTCATTCACCAAAGTGCTTCAAATGGTACAACACATTAATAACAGATCAGAAAAGGCAGGTGTCCAGGAGTCAGACAGCACTCCTGTTCTCATGTTCATAGGGACAGGTGTTTACAGCTACAACCATTATTCATGGGCTCAATCCATCGTCTGCACACACTTTTCCTTGTGTGACCTTTTTCTGCTCCCTGACCAGAATCTACATGTCTACAACAGAAGGAAAAAGATGGAGCGTTTTCCAAACATTGTCCATCCTCCAGCACCAGGAATTACAAACAAAAACAAAACAAAACAAACAACAACAAAAAAAGAAAGAAAAAAAAAGAAAGAAAGAAAATCTCCCTCCCTGGTGCTGACATCTTGGTTTATATATAAGTTACACATTTTTTTATTTTTATTTTTTTATTTACCATATTAACATTACTTGACAGCCACCAACTCACACCTTCAGACCCACTGCTCATACCCCCAGCCTGGCTGCCGCTCCCCCCTTCTTCTCCAGGAAACCTCATATCAGATTTCCTGCTGACTGACTAGAAGTGAAGTCGCTCTGCGGAAGAGTTTTACTGACGGAGCCAGCTTATCTGAAGTTCAGCTCCCCGTGCCCTGCAGGGTCAGTACTCACATGTCCTGAACCGGAGGTCCTCATCCTCGTCAGAACCGAACTCCCGGAGCAGGGAGAGGAAGAGAATACCGAAGGCGTTCTGGATCCCGAACACCGAGCCGTTACACCACATTGAGGCCAGCATGACCACCCAGCCCCAGCCGCCCTCCGGGTGGACGAACTCCGCTTCCCCCTCAGTTTTCTGCGACACTTTGCAGTCCCCGTTCTCCTTCTTCTCCTCCGCGGACATCTCTTCCGAATCGGCTGTCTCCCCCTCCGTCACGTTCCTCTCCTCCGTCATTATCAGTAAGTTTGATAAAAATTAAAATCAATATTTAATTAATAATTAGCTGCAGTTTTGAATATCAGACAGAACGACTTCCAGTCAGGGTGAAGCTATATCCATCAGATGGAGTTCAGCTTCTTCACGTGCAGCATATGGAACTGTCAAAAAGCTGCTGCTGCACTATTATAAATACAACGTGGGCGGGGCCCCGGGGATTCCTGCAGCTCATTGGACCCCCTGATTCAGCCCTGCATCAAAGCACCGAAACACAGCTGAAAGTCTGCAAGAGAAGTAGCACTTCATCAGGTTCTCATCATGTCCTCCTCTTCATCAGGTTCTCATCAKGTCCTYCTYTTCATCAGGTTCTSATCAGGTYCTCCTCTTCATCAGGTTYTCATCATGWCCTCCTCTTCATCAGGTTCTCAYCAKGWCCTCCTCTTCATCAGGTTCTSATCAKRTHCTCCTCTTCATCAGGTTYTCATCATGACCYCCTCYTCATCAGGTTCTCAYCAKGWCCTCCTYTTCATCAGGTTCTCATCATATACTCCTCTTCATCAGGTTCTCATCATGACCCCCTCCTCATCAGGTTCTCATCATGTCCTCCTCTTCATCAGGTTCTCACCATGACCTCCTCTTCATSAGGTTCTCATCATGTCCTCCTCTTCATCAGGTTATTCCTATGTCCTCCTCTTCATCAGGTTCTCATCATGTCCTCCTCTTCATAAGGTTCTCATCAGGTCCTCCTCTTCATCAGGTTCTCATCATGACCTCCTCTTCTTCAGGTTCTCATCATGCCCTCCTCTTCATCAGGAATTCCTCACATCTTCATCTTCATTAGGTTGTTATATCCTCTTCTTCATCATAATCTCATGTTGTCTTATTTGCCAGTTTCTCCCTGTGTCCTCATCTTCATCATGTTCTCCTCATGTCTCTATCTTCATCAGGTTCTTCTCAAATACTCATCTTGATCATGGTCTCCTTGTGTCCTCCTTTTCACCAGGTGCTCGTTGTTGTCTTCTTCACCGTCTCTCCCCATGTACTCATTTTCATCAGTTTCTCACCTCTTCAGCAAGTTCTCTTCATGCCGTCCTATTTATCAGGTTCTCATCAGTTTCTAATCGTCATTAGATTATCAAGTTCTCATATTCATCAGATTCTCATCAGGTTATTGTTTTCATTGGGTTTTTGTTCAGGTCCTCATCGGTTTCTCATATTCATCAGATTCTTATTAGGTTCTAATTTAGTTCTCGTCTTAATCAGGTAGCTAGGTTATCCTATTCTTCAGGCTGTCCTCATTATAAGGTTTTCATCAGGTTCTCTAACAGACTTCTCTTCATCGGGCTCTTTTCTTTATCGTGTTCTTACTAGTTAATCATCTTCATCAGGTGCTCATAAGGTTATCTTTATTAGGTTCTACTCTGGGTTCTCATCTTCATCAGACACTCCTTTTCATCAAGTTCTCCTCTTCATCAGGGGTCGTATTCCTTAAGATTCTTAGTGCAAAGAGCTGCTCCTAGAGGCCAAATTCTAAGACGATTCTGAGAATCATGTTTTCTTAGAATTTCCCCTAAAAGTGAAGAGTATATCCTAGTAAAGATAAAAGCTATTCCTAAAGAATCTTAGCTCTAAAGGGAGATCCTTGGGTGACATCTTTTAGGAGCAGGGAAGAAGACTTTTAAGCAGCCTAGGAGTTTGCTAAGCAGATGACAAAATGGCGGACAGAAGAGGCAGGAGAAATATTCTCCAAACACCAGATGGCAGTGGATTAGATAAACCTTACAGATTGGATTGTGCAGGAATCATATTTGTAGTTTTTCATTAAATATACCTCACAAAACACTTTTATGCTCATCTACCAACTGAGCCAGGAGCAAACACCATTCCTTTGTCCAGCTGTCCTTCTTTTCTCCTCCATCGCTGTTCTCTGGTTTGTGGAAGATCTGAACGCCAACCAACACTGCTTCTTATAGGCCGTCACCAATCACAGACAATAATAGAAGCTGAGCCATTTTACCCTCGTTCATACAACATGGAGATGAAATGTTCAAAGCTGAAGGAACAACAATCACCAGCATGGTAAATAAATGTAGGAAAGTAAATATAACTTTTAGCAGGTGAATATGTGCAAGTGGGTCTGAGTTTCTACATTTTCTGTAGGATCATTTTAAAGTATACCTTACCATTTATATAACAGATTGTCTTTTTCTAATTACAGTTTTCATATAGATTAGTTTCTATGATTATGTTTATTGAGTTGACGTCTATTCTAAGACCATTTTCACCAAAGGTTTGTTTAGCTTTTAGGCTCAACCAATCACAGCTTTTGAAATGATGACTCATACCTAGAACACCTCCTCACTAAGACAGAAGTTTCTGTCCATTCCTTGCTCAGACTATCTGAGAATGTTTTGGAATCACTAAGCCAAGATTCCTTCCTAGGAACTTTTGAGGATTCTCAGAATCTTTAGGAATGCCGGCCCAGATCTTCATCTTTCTCAAGGTTTCATCAGGTTCTCATTGGGTTTTGCTCTTCATTGGGTTCTATGGGGTTTTTATCAGGTTCTCCTCTTCATCAGGCTCAGCTTTAATATGTAAATTCAGCAATAGAACATTAGAAATAAAGATTACTATAAATCGGAGCATCAAATCCATGATCCTCTTGGCAAAGTAAATTTGTCCATGTTCACATCTCTGGTCCAGACTCTCGGGTGGGTGTGATATGCTGGTAAACAGGACAATGACAGGACATGACCACAGCAAACATGGAGAAAACAGCAGCAGTGGATCTTCAGACTTCCCGCAGCAGCATTAGGACCCTGACCCTAACAATAATAAAATCTAAAACATCTCTGTGGATCAACTTCACAGAAAAGTATCACCAGACTCATTTCTGAAGTGTTGACTATTATTAATGATGAACTGTTAAAGAATGAAGGAAAACAGAAGCAAAAACTTGAGGTTTATAGTTTTATTTCATTTTAAAGTATCTTTTTACATTTTACTAGAAAAAAACGAATACTGAATCTAACAAATAATAAATGAGGAATAGAAAATATCGTATCTGAGACCTCAAACAGTGATGGAAAACATGTCACATGACTGAGTCACATGACTGCATCAGGAAACAGCTTCAGCTCTCTGATTTGGCAGTTTTGGAAACCGGACCCCCCTGCTCGTCTGCAACCACTTCGCCCTTCCTCTTCCTCAGACCCTTCATCTTCCGTGTTTGCAACTTGGACAGATCCTGCTTCTGCATGTGCACCCGGCCAAACCTTGTACCAAAGGCATCATGGGAAATATTCTTCTTCTTCTTTGGCTAGAGAAGTGAAAGAGCAGAGGTGTTAGTTTGATGAATTCATCGATATATTTTAATGATTATATAATTATAAAATTATGATTATAAAAACAGTTTAATGAAATAATGTGAACAGATCTGCTCCATTCGCCGTCGACTTTATCAGCTCGACCTGGTGTACTTTCCTTAACTACTTAAGCCTGGTACATACACAACGATTTTTTTAATTTTATGAGATTTTTTTTTCTGGTCAAGACCTCACACGTGAAGATAAAAAAATCAGTTTTGATCGTACTGTGTGTGGTCTGCTCCAAAAATGTAATCACAGAACAACACACACATGACGATGAAGTCCCGCAACTCAGCTACAATCTAGTG
>CM047996.1:3224197-3238134 GCA_026261665.1 Melanotaenia duboulayi | reverse complement strand
CTAATTTTCTGAGACAGTCCTGTAATTGGCTACAATGAAATGAAGTGCATCTGTAAAAGTACTTTGAGATGACTGCTGTGAATTCTTTCTGTACAAATAAAGCTGGATTGAAAGTTTGACACAGATTCTCAGATTTTAGAGATTTTATTGAAGCATCAAGCTCATAGCACAGATTCAGCACATCTTGACCATCCAAAGAACAGCCAAAGAAAGAATTAGAACAGCAAAGTGTGTCCTTCAGTACATCCTGACAGATCCTGTAACTGCACCCCTTCAGACCCGGAGCCTCCACCCCCACCCAGACGCTCAGAGGAGGAAAGTTAAACAATGTGATTCAGTTTACTTTGGAAAAAAAAAAGCCATTTCTTTAACCTCAGAACAAACTCGTGTGGAACGCTGGCTTTACAAAAACATCTGTACACAACGTGAAGAAGGAGAAAAAAAGAAAGAAAGATTGGTCCACAGCAGAAATACAAAATATTTTTGTAAAATCTTTTCACCATTCAACAGCAACAGTGCATTTTCAGTTTACTGTAGAAAAATAAAAATGGTAATGATCCACACCAACAAGGTTAAAATGTACGCTTTTAACAGTGACAGCTGAGTGTGTTTGGACTCCATCACATCCTCCAAAAACTTAAACAGTAGGAGCATGAAATGAGCTAGAAGTGACGTTAATGATAAATGAAGACCCCGTTTCTCCATCGTATCAGGATGCAGCAGCTCCAAGTGTGTTTTCAGCTGGTCAGACCAGAGGAAGATGATGTAGACAGAAAGGAGGAAGAGACAGTGCTACGCTAAACTGTCAAGCAACAGTACTAGAAGTCACATGCACCACCAGTGACACAGGACCCACCCCCCCCATGCAGACAAAGGCCCCCCAAAAAATGCTGGGGGAGTGCGGGCACAGTAAATTTAATAAAACGGCAGTTTAGGCAGCAGTTACATGTGGAATGATCCGGGATCGCCCTGGCATACTCAGACTGGCCTCTATTGTCCATTTACAGATTTTTCTATTGGGTGGGGGGTGGTGTTGGGGGGGGGCGGAAAGAGACAGAGAGAGGATGGATATTATGTGAGAAAAAGAAAAGTGCTTTGCTGGGCAGCTGAGAAAAAAGTGTCTAATTCATGGTTTCCCATTCAACGGGAATGGCTGGCTCTCAGCCTGGGGGGGTTCTGCTGTAAGGGGAACTGTGTTTGGTCAGCAAAGGGCATTATGAGCAGTGTGAACAGGGAGGAAGGCTCTCCTGGAGGCGTACATTCAGCAGGCGAACATTCGTAGGACGAGCCGCCACGACGCCGCCAGGTCGGATGAGTGTGCAACCTTAATGTGAGCTGGGACGTCTGGAAGAGCCCAGCTAAGCCAACATGCAGCGGATCATAAAAAGTCGATATGGAAGTGAGCTACATTCAGACAAGACACCTAGAGGCTGGTCTTTCTGTACCGCCAGTAAAAACAGGTTGTGAAGTGATTCAGTAGCTGGAATAATGTGTGTGGAAGAGACAGCCTGATCTGAGCATGTCAGGGTACCGGCCTAGTGTGGGCGGAAGCCTTGTCTGTGGGGGATGAGGGGGGACACCTGCAGGAAGGGACCGTTGTAACTGACACAGGTGGACATCCTTAATTCTTCTACATGCACCTCAAAGTCACAGCAAGAGTGAGCTAGAAAATCAAGACAGAGAGAAGAGCTTTCATGCAAGAGATCTAAGTCACAGGTACAACAACGCAAACAACTCAAACTGGAGGTTAAACTTGGAGCTGGGGAGGAGGAAGACGACAAGCTTTCTACAAGAGGGTGAAGCAGACTGCAGGGGGGCCCAGCGGGGCCGCCTTTCTTCTTGTGCCTCTTCTTCATCCTCAACCCTCAGCTCTGGTGGTTCTGCTGGCGGTTCTTTGTATAGCTTGTGAAGACAAAGTTGTAGTCGTTGAACTGGGCCAACTGGCGGTCCAGACGCTTGTAGCCCTCCAGTTTCTGGGTAGAGGAGAAGACGCTGCGACATTTGGAGCTCTACGAGAGGGAGGTGGGGAAGACAGACACAAAAAACTGAGTTCCACAGAAGAGTAAATAAATGTGTTACTACTTGGACAATATCCTCTAGGCTCAGGCCTGTTAACGTGGAAGTTCTGGGAACTACCGACTCGAGCACAACAATAACATGGAACATGATATGGTTCAGTTATCAGCCCACTAGCATGAAGATATATTTTACTTAACTGGAAATAAAAAGCCACCCCAACTTGTTGAAGTCTTAAGACAGACGTTACTAGAAACATCTTGGTTCAAGAGAACCTAGGGGGCGTGGCCTTTCTGTGTGAAGTTTGCATGTTCTCCACATGTATGCATGGGTTCTCTCCGGCTTTCTCCAACAGTCCAAAGACACATTCTCGCTAGGAATGTGTGTGTGTGTGAATGCTTGTTTGTCTCTATGTTGGTCCTGTGATGGACTGGTTTCCTGTCCAGGTGTACCTGCCTCTCACCCGCTAAAAGGCTGGGATAGGCTCCAGCTTACCCGTGACCTGTGAGGGACTAAGTGGTACAGAGAATGAATATTTACCCAAAATTTCAGTCTTTTTTTTTTGTTCATTTTTATCTATTTATTTCCTTGTGTCCAAGCTGTCAATCATCTGCTTTGGGGTGGGGTTTCTTGTCCACACTGAGAGGAGGACCCCCTCAGAAATGATGACATCTCACTATGCTCTGAGCCAATAGGATTTCAGCGTGAGAAGACTGTGTCCACTACCCTGATAGACTATCCCATCATCAACTATGATCCATTTCAGAGTCTAGTTTAAGCTACAAGTCAGCAATGGAGTCATTCTGGTTATGGACATAAAAGCAGCAGGAGATCAGTGACTTCTGGTCAGTAACAAGGTGATAACGTGTATATTTGGGGACTTAAGATAAAAATTACCCCGTAATTGTCGGCACAGACTAATGTATTAACGCGTTAGTCCAGCTCTAATAAACATGTTAAAAACATCCGTTTATTTGGAATCACGCACCTGGTTGACAAAAAGGGTGGTCACAAATTTTCCTGGCTTGAACACGTCCACCACCTTCCTGACCAAGTCGTCGTACGACGTCTGGGACAGGTTGGTCTCGAAGCTGACGTAGGAGAACTCAGGCTCTGGCGTGATGTGGATGGTCCAGTAGGTTCCCTGCAGGCAACAAACAACCACATTACTGAGATGCTTGCAGCAGCTGATGGGAGGAAAACAACCACATCACCACTCACGTCAGTCTTCATTCCATTCATTGAGTATCCACAAGGGTTGAACATTGTGGCGTCGATCACAGAACCTGGTATCAGGTCACGAATTCCACTCATCTGAACGAGGAAGAAGAGAGGACATTATGAGATTTTACAGCCTGGAGCCTGAGATCTGAACCAGGACCAGATCCTCCACCAGCACCTGATGAAACTTACACGAGTGACCTCACTTGCAGAAACACCATCTTTCATGTAGAACTGGTCCATAATAACTGGATCAAGGTCGCTCATCAGAACTTCCAGTGTCTGATCTGCATGCTTGTTCTCCCAGTAGTCCGGTAGATCCAGGGTAAACAGGTACCTGCCCAGAGAGCACGTGATGTTGTATTTAAACAAAATGACTTAGAAAAAATACAAAAAAAAACCCAAAACAAAACAAAACAAAACAAAACAGGTAAGTACTGCCTCTAGCGCTACACGACAGCACCCGGTCCAACTGGACTGACAGCAGTCTGACTACCACTTAATGATGACGTCCATCTTGTTTGAATTCTTGCTTGTGTTGTTCTTACTCTCAAATGTAAGTCGCTTTGGAGAAAAGTGTCTGCTAAATGACTGTAGAATAGAATAGTAGAATAGCATAGAGCAGAAAGGTGAGGAACACCTGAAACCAACCCTGCAGCAGACTCTGAAACCATCTGCTCAACATAAAAACACCCAGCATGTCTAGAAAGACTGAGGACGGTGTGAAGCTCACCAGCAGTCAGAGTTCAAACGTCCCATGCAGTAGGCTGCACCATCTGAAGGAGAGTAGGAAAAAAAACAAAAACAAAAAAAAAATTACAGTTACTGTGGAATAAACCCACTCTGACATGAGAGAAACCAGACAGATCATTTCAGGGGTTTCTGTAGAAGAAAGTGTATTTAATTCTAGATGTGTGGTCTAGTTTGTTTATTTCCACTGTTCCAGTAATATTTATGTGTCAAACAGCAGCTGGACATTTTCCTGCTTTCTAAAGAAATGTTCAAAAGCATTTTTATGATGTAGCTTCTTGCCTCCCAAGTCCAGGTAGAGGTCCTGGAGCCTTTTCACTGGTTTTCTCTGAGAGAAATCCAGAGTTAAAACGTGATTTATTTATTCTGCACACAGCAGAGGAGATTTAGATGGAATTATTTTATATTGAAATAAAGAAATAAAACTTGAAGACGTAGAAGAAGTGTTCATGTGGTTTCACACATTTAGTGACGGTACAGTGAAAAACTTAATGCAGAATAATCCTGATTATTTCTGATAATAATGGTCAGGAACATCTTGAATAGTGACATCCCTACAGGTGATCTACTCCTGCTGGAGGACAAAACTCTGCAGTCTGAAAGATTTGCTGACGTTTTTAATCCAACTGAACAAAGCTGAGTCATTTATCCAGACTCTTAGCTCAGACGCTGCATTCATCCGGCCGGTTCAGAACAGACGTTCACCAATAAATAAATATTTCATGATCCTGCTACATAAAAGTCTAAAATAATTCACTCACTGGGAGAAAATGTTTGTTTTTGTAAAAAGGATAAGCTGCAGAGATCATTATTCCCTGAGCTGTGGTGGAAACATGGAACAACTTCTGAATGAAAGACAAAATAAGAACTACTAAATCAGGTTAGGACCAAATCCAAACTATTTGGAAATGGCTTAACCTGTATTTCACCCAGTTTTTGTTTACTGTGACAGGTTTTTTTTGTCCATACTTGGGAATATCTGGCTGAGAAAATCCACTTCTTCCTGGAAGTTTCGATGAGGGAACTCTTGATGGGTCGGCTTCATGAAGTTCTTGCGGGAGTAGAAGAAATTCTGCAGGTAAACAGGAAATAATGTTCACGACTTCACTTCAAACCTAAACATAAATGCACAGCTCCTGAGCGGCTCTAACCTCGATGGCATCGAAGCCGGAGTACTCCCGGGCGAGTTCCAGCAGAGGCACCAGTGCTTGCAGTAAGAGGGTGGTTCCACATGTTTTCAAAATGAAACGTCTCTTGGAGACAAACATGCTACTCTCACTGCCAACAGAAGGAGAAAAAATGTTCAAATTTAAGCCTATTTGCAGTCCAACAGAGGGTCCGGTAAATGTGAAAATAACAGAAGATAGTAAGGTCAATATTTTAATAAAAGTAACCAATAGTTTATTAAGAGTAACTCATCTGTTTCCAGGTGAAGTCTCATGATTGTTTATTATGTGAAACATTTCCAGGGCAGGAGGAGAGTGTTTCCACCTTTCTGACTTCACTTTGTATGATGTGGTGAGTCCGTTCAGATGATTAGGATTACTACGTGTGTGGAAATGTACATGCATGTACATTTAAAATAACTGCTAGATCTGTTATTCCATACTGCATCCATATCATAATTGGTACATAGTCTTCCTGTAATACTTGCTATGATAAAGAATTAAATAAATTACATATCTATCCACCCATCTGTTTGTCAGGTCCAGATACCTGCGATTAAATGTTGATTTTAGATCCAGTTATATGGAAATGTATAAATATGTAAAATAAAATTTGATTGAAAACAAAAATATATTTTTATATGAAGTTTGAGGATGTATAAAATTTATTTAAAAAAAAAGTTTTATAAATTATGATTAAAGGAAATAAATTTTCAAATGTATCAATATACATTTAATATCTATAAAATACACACAATAAAAACACAAAGATAACTGTAACAGAGGCAAAACTTTATTGAAACTTTACCTAAATTTCTCCAGAAATTTCATGTTGTTCATGTTTTCTAAAATATTCATTAAATATTAACATCTTGATGGAGGTACTTGTACGTCTTTCTACTAAAACAAAAGGGAACAAAGTGACATTTTCATTATTTATATGCTATGCTGGTATTTTACTGGTTCAGCCCACTGGACACCAGACTGAAGTGGATGTGGAACCTGAACTACACCTGACAGACATTCCTGGTGTAAATAAACTGGAGGTTATTCCTTTATTTTCCACAAACAGCTGATGTGATGAATTTATTTGATGTGACAAATCTACTGATGTGCTGCTGTTTTCAGGCCGTCAGTCCCTGTTATGGTTCATACGGCGGACTGGAAGGAGCGTCATGTACACAAACATCTGAGACCCATCAGCTGAAAGGTGAGGACTGTTGCCATCGGCAACAAGCAGCTTACAGGTGACCAAGGTGGGGAGAACTTACCTGAGTATATAAGCTTCCTGCTTGTCAGTCTTTGTCACACTTATTATCAAACAATGCACATTCTCCAGAAGTTTGTCCCACTCAAACCTGAAAGAAAAGGAGGAGACATTCAGGATGTTTTGTGGAGTCTGGTGTCATGAATCTGTGCCGTTTAAAATCTGAAGCTAGGCCTGCGAGCTGCTGAGCACGCCCACCAGCCGCCCCTCCCGCCTCCTTAAAGACCGCCGCAGTGAAAAGCAGCTGCGTCATATTTTCATTGCAGCCTTGGAAGAACGGCCTGGGCCTAGTATCAGCTCCGACTGGACTGCCACAGAAGGCTCGCGAGATGCACACGGCTCAATGAGGAACCCACCAGCAACACACGGTGCATGTTAACCCTCCCACTCCCACAACCGAGAGACAGACAGGAGCCTCGGCAACTAACCGGACCACCGCAGCCGTCCTGAGTGGCAGCAGAGGGCAGGAAGCAGGTGGGAGGGAGTTCAGCCTTGTAGGCCACTACAGACGTTCCTCTCCCAAAATCTGCTATTAAAACATTGCAGATCATTGTTTTCCACTTTTTTTTTTTGTCAAAATTACTTAATCCTGTTTAGTCCTAATCAAGACTACCAAATATGTAATTATTCAAACAATTTTTTAAATGCCCGTTTATTTACATGTCACCTTTTTAATGGGAAAAAACTAAACAAAAGAAAAAAAAAACAAAAGTAGTTATTTTCCATGATACATGTTAAAGGAATTGGGATTTATTCAAATATCAAAATCATTGGTTTTACTCACTTTACTTATTTAGGACAGCAAAAAAACCCAAAACAAACAAAACTCCCAGCTCTCAAACATGTATTTAATAGAAAATAACTCATGTTTTGAGTTTTCTTTTCTTCATAAAACAGTGACATCTAATTGACATTTAAAGGGTTATAATTACATATTTGGTAGGGATGCACCGATACAGGTGTCAGGTATCGATCCAATACAATGTCCACGTACTCATACTCAAAGTCTTCTGACACAACAAAACTGACACCAATGTGAAAAAACTATTGTTGTCAAAACTTCACACGGTAACACAAAGAGTAATCTGTAGAACTGACGCACATTTTTCTTTAAAATGCATTAACACACAAACAACTTAAAACCACTAAACCAGGTGAAAAGTCCCAGGCTGCACCCATGTCAGCAAACATGACATCCTTGACGCACATGTGCAGTAGTGACAACTGGTGTGACGTCTGCAGAAAAGTTCTGTCCAAACAACAGAATGATGGCGAGCTGGCAACTGAACTTGAGTTTGAGAGCATTTTATAAAAAGAAATTTTAAGAGAAGAATGTGCAATGCAAAATGTGCGAGGTAGAACTTGCCTTCCATGGCAGTACGACGGCGATGCACGAGCATCTTAAAAGGAAGCACGCTGTAGCCGAACCAGTTTTTATGAAGGAGGGACAGTTGTCTCCGTATGCTAATTGGCTTGTTAGCTGCCAACATTAACGTCAACAGTGAGCTACTAACTTGTATTGATAGCTGTAGTGTCAACGGTAGTGATGGCGATTTCATTACTATTAGTTACTATTACTATTTGCTGTAATGTTATAACAGTTTCATGTTTCAATAGGGAAATGTGATAATGCTAAAGTTTTGTTTTATAACGCTAGGCTAGTGTTCAAAAAAAAATAAAAAAAAAGACTGTTACCAGGCTAACAACATGTACGTGTCAGCAAGCAGACATCCTAAACGGGGCAATCTAAACATGTTGGTGACGGACGTAAGACCCCTGCCCATGGTTGGCAACCAAAGAGATGATCAAGCAGTTCAACCCAGAATACCAAGATAACTACCTACCTACCAGAACAACTTTTAAAATTAAAAGTGAGCTTTCATCTTTATTGTCTATTATTGATAGCACGTAACACGTAAGAGTCAACACTTCCAGCTGGAAGCTAATATGAGAGCAGCTGCATGCAGGTGCTTTAAGCTGCAATTTACAGATGAACCGATTAGTCAGCTAACTGCCAAAATAATTGGTGACTAGTTGATTATCAAAATAATCGTTTGTGGCAGCCCTAATGACATTATAGCACTGCTAGAACCACAGATCAGTCCTGCTCTCCGAGCTAAAGAAGTCTTTCCAACAATTTAACGACAAATTGGACAAAGCCCAAACAACCGTCGCTAGCTACCACAACAGAATGTCGTCACTAAAAGAAAAGGCCGTTTACCAGCAGCTGGAGGAGGTAGAAACTTTATGCACTCAGCTTCAAACTGGTAACAGGAAGCTAAAGGCTTCTGGCTCATCGATTTTATTGACACGGATTTCAACATGAAAACAAAACGTCTCCAGACTCATTTTTTCCAGATCACACCGGGCAGAACATAGCTGCTGGTCTGAGACAAAGTGCAGCTACAGGACCTGGTGGAAAGAAACTAAACTGGAGTCTTCAAAAGTCACACTGACAACCCCCCCACCCTCTTTCTTTAATCGGGTTAAATAATCAAGATCTCAATTTCAATCAAAATAATCGTGATTATCATTTTGCCCATAATCGAGCAGCCCTACCGAGCTTCTTTTAGTGGTTTATAAATGTCTCAATGGTTTTGGGCCTTCTTATTTATCTGACTTGTTTTTAAATTATGAACCCTTGTGGACCGACAGGACCTAAACATATGGTGCAGCCTCTTTCCACTATTATGGTCCTCTTGGTCCTGGTCAGTGGACCAGCCTGCCAGAGACCCTCAGGGCTACAGAGACTGTTTTAAAAAGAGGCTCAAGAACTTTTTAGCTCAACTTTTAACTGAAGCTGAAATTTATTTGATCATATTATATACAATTTTTTTTTTCCATTTTATTATTTTTTAACCACATTTTATGAAGTCCTTTATGTGTATTTTCATTATTTCTACTCGTAGGTCTCATTTTTATTTGTTGGTTTTATTGCACTTTGTGTGGCCATCGGCATGACCAGCATTTTTTAAATAAAGTCTGATTTGATTTCTGGTACATAACAGCTAAAAACGAGCTGAATTAGATCCTAGCCGTATTGCGTTGCTAAGATTTCTATCGGACCTGCTCCAGTGGAGGAGCAGGAGTCACAAGTCCTCAACTTTCCTGCTAGATCACAGATACCCTGGAGCCCCATCACTTATGTCATCAGTGTCTCTGGAACGGTAGTGTGTAGCTCTGTGGAGTAAATTGTGATGGATACCTTATCCTTTAGGTGATCCTTGGAAGGGACCAGAAAGTTCTGTGTGTCTGAACAAAAATAATGCTCCTCTATGGCTGGAAAAAGCCAAGACGACGTTTCTGATGCACGGTGGCTTCCATACCAAGTTTTACATGAAAAGAAAAAGAAAAAAAACTGAATAGCAGAAAATGGTTTGGCACTTTAAGGGTTAAAAAAGGCAGCTCATATAGCCACCATTTATACAAACAAACTCCTCCAGTAAGAAAGTGCTGCTTACATTCAGTACGCCATTTCATTCAGAATGATATCAGGGCTGGTGCAACATGCCGGCCTTCCGGCTTCACCCCAGAGTTACCGGAGACCTGGGTCAGCTCCCATTTCAGTGTGAAATGCACACCAGAGGTTATTTCTGGCAGCTCAGCAGGACCGAACTTCTTCAAATAATCGACCAGATTAGACAGCCTGAAATGACCACAACTGTTCATTCATTCTCAGAAGACATTGTTTGCCCAGAAGGCACACTATCTCCCAGTTTCCTACATTTAAGAACAGATAAAAACGTAAAAGTATGTCCCAACTGGCAGGGTAGAGCTGGACAACACAGACAGCCACATTTTAAAGCATTTTAGTTGTGACAGCTAACTTAAGGCAGACCACATGCTACCACCATGGCCTGAGGAAGGGCAGCTGGGGTAATCTGAGCAAGCTCCACAATTGTGAATCAGATGCCCTTGTGGACTTATATGGACACTGGCTGATGTCCAGGAAGCCTGATCCACTGACTGCATCTCTCTAAGCCGCTAATCTGCCCTCTGGCTGTAAATTAACGCCAGTCCTCATTCACTCGACTGACCACGTTCTTAAAGTCTTGAACAGCCTTTAATGATCAGGTCAATGACAAGTTACAAAACTGGCCATTAATTGTGTCAATCATGTCATAACAAATACCAGAAATGTATATCTATCAGTCAGTAATAAACTTATCACGGCTATCACAACAGATATTGTAATGACTATAGTGAATTGTATTCAAGCACTGTGGAAATAAAACTGCCCGAGCCACGTCTACCACTTGGTTTAGGTTTGCAATATCAAAAGAAAGATTGTTGTCCCAGGACCGTTTCAATTTTGGATTATTTCTCTATTGTTACTATATTAACGATTATCTCTACTCATTCGTAAAAAAAAAAATAAATAAATCTATTCTTCCTATTGCTCAAAAGAAAAAAATGCAAATAAACATTTGCTCTTGCTAACCTCCCGTTAGTCCATTCTTATGTTATAAGCTTTTCTTAAAAGGCATCTATTAGAGAGAATGTTGTAAATACTACCCACTTAAATCAATTTATGATCAAGTAGTCTGAGACCCCCATGGTCACATGTAAGACATTAACAATGTGGTCCTGAACCTGGGCAAGGGTCAACAGCCTTTTTAAAACACATGGCTCATACGGATTTGTGTAACCACGTCAGGGCCTTCTTTCTTTAAGTGCAGCCAAGTGCCTCGTAGCAGATCAGAGTAAGAACCTCCAACCAATCAAACGAACTGGGAGGAGAGCGTCCGCATGGCTGGAAACGTGACTCATGGCAGTCGCATACCACGGCTGATATGTTGGATGTGAGAGAGGAGGATAGCTCGGCGAGAAGCGTTCAGATCCACAGCTGACGCAGGCATTTTCACTGGGATCCAGAACTCTACATCGCCCATTAAACATACCCGGAGATCGTCTACAAACTGGGAAATCTTTGATTATATTGAGAGTCGCTGCAGCCGTAAACATACGCAGTGACGGCGCGCGACCACGTGTTTGACGCGGTCACAGTCCCTCCACTACCACCCCTTCCTCCTCGCTGCTGAATGACGCAGGGAAAAATATAGAAGGCCGAAAAAAATATGCAACTCAATTTAACAAACCTTGCTTCACTATGGCAGAGTGATGGTTTTAGACGTTTTATCCTCTTGAAGTTAATTTAACTAAACGAAGTCCACGCAGGGATGTGGGGGCGATCGAACGCGTGCGCTATGACCGGGTTTCACAAATAAAAAGTCAAGCCGCCAACTGTTGGTCCTGACAGATGTCACTAATAAAAACATGATTTTCCAGTGGTACAATTAACCTCCTGCGTTGTTCGGCGGGTTGTATCTGAAGGACACGCATGGACGTAGTCCGAATTAGTTGCTAAAAACTAGTTGCGCACTTGATGTCAAGATAGCTTTACCATGATTTAACTGGTCTATCACTAACCCAGACAAATAAATAATTACACGACTATTCAAAAATGGTGAAATTCGCAAACCACCTGGCAGAAGAATGAATGACTCAGCTCCAACGAGCCACAGTTAAAGGGGGAGGTGGCCATTTTCCACTGACCGTGCTTGCTAAGATTCTGGCTCCAAGGCCAGAAACAGATTCGCTGCCTAGCTAGCTAACCAAGGTCCAACTAATAATGATTATGCCCCCAGAACAACAAAAAATTCGTGTAGTTTAACAGGCTACATATCCCAAAACTGCGCGGCAACGAAGCCAAGCATGTGAGCTGACACTACACCTGAGAGGACTGAAAGGACTCAAACCTTGGGATAGTTCGGAGGTCTCCGGTTCCTTTGGTTTCATCCTGTCGAGAGAACCACACCTCCAACAGCTTCTCGGTCCCCTCGAAGAAATGTGCACCATTATCCTCCATCATGAGACAACAGACACCCAACACAAATTATTATAACGTCGGTGTTTAACGTTTACAGCTTAATTAACCCTTCTTCGATTAGTTCTGATTTATTTATGTTCAGTTCTTAAGCAATCCAGGGGTTGATTTTCTTTAGTTACCGTCTTCCCTTTTGCAGAGAATACCGTTAGCGAGTGCTAGCTAATATCGCCGGCCATACTGTGTAAAGCACTGAATGAAGATGCGCGGTGGTTTTATTTGGTAGCGGCACTACGTCAAGCTTACGTCAGGTCGTAGGGTCCGAGCTGGTTAGTTATGATTGGTCCAGAAAACTGTCACTCATCGCAGAGCTTTGAGAGTCACGTGATATTCTGCGACTATACCTATTGTATTTATTTTGTTATGCATCTTTATAAGTTCACGTAAAGGACAAGTGTGTGTTTTCACTTTTCAATACACAAGCCGAAAACTTTATATATATATAAAACACAAATGGTAAAATGAGCACTTTGAGCTTCAATAGGTCCAGTAGAATTTAGTTATGTGTGTATAATTGATTAATTTAAGTTTGAAGTACTTCATTTTGTACCAAAACTTATTTATGTTGTTCATACATTTCTGGATTTGTATTTGCTGATATAATCAACAGCTGATAATTGTCCTTTATAATATTTATAGAGAATGTGAAATTGGTATCATGCTTTGATTTGTTTAGATGAAATTGACTAAATTACGTTTTAGTTCATTTCTAATACAATTAAGTAAATGTTAAATATATAATGATCCTATGCAAATAAAAAACAAAACATAAAAAAAACAATAAATGACTCATGAATCCATATAATGAAAGTACAAGTACAATGAAAGTACATTTGACGTTTTATAATCAAATGACTTTCAGAAACATAAAAGAATTAAATTCAAAGCTAGAGTTCAATGTTTTGGGGGGTTAGATTTTGGTCAGCTTGTTAGTTAGCATATTCTGCATTTAATTAATCAAGGGCCATCTTCTTTCTCCATTTCTTCTTCTCCACCTTTTCTATTTTATAGCCAATCAAGACTAACCCTAATCAGGCACCCATTGAGGTTACTGGAGATGATTTCTTACAATATGTTGCCCTTATCCCATCATGCAACATGATGTGACATGGCTTTACATTAAGGATCTTAGAGATTCTGTTGTTTTGTCTGCATCATTAACAATAAATGAGAGAGGAAAAACATTAGGAACACTTTAAAACCATCACTCATTATAATTTTGATCATTAATGTGCAATAAGGTAGAATTTCCCCTTTTAAAAATAAGTTCTATGCTAGATTTTTAATATATGATCATAATAGCAGTAGTTTCTATACTGGGATGCATGAGACGACTGCTTGTATACGACAATATCAAGAAATATATGTTAACATTAAGAATAAATCTAAATAAATAAAACATTTGGGTAACATATAAAGTGCAATGCAGAAAGCATGAGATAGAAACAATATAGCAGTATGGCTTGTCCATTGGAGTAAATAGTAATAGTATGATGGCAGAATAAATAAATATATAGCACAACTGTATATGAATAAAACTAATTTTTCTTATTATTATCATTGTTATTATTTATACCATCATTATTAATTATGTGTATTATTAATACACATTATTTTCTGGGTTCTATGA
>CM047996.1:3184593-3199729 GCA_026261665.1 Melanotaenia duboulayi | reverse complement strand
ATAGAATAGAATAGAATAGAATAGCTCATGGTTATCAGTAATACAGACACCCTACGTGGCTGCTCAGCCACTGGACACTGCTCATCCTGGAGGAACAGGGCCTGTTTCGAACAGAGCTGCAGTGTTTGTCTGGACCGGTGGCTGGTACAGGACGTGAAGACAGTCTTTAATCAGACCTCGGGATGATCCAGGACTGCATCCTGAGGACTTTTCCTGCTCTACAAATGTTATGTTTGATGGATGCAATGTGAATTATGTTATTAGAACAAAGCACACAGTTTCTTGTCCTGAAACTGCTGTTGGGATTTCTGGAGGTGGTGGAGTGAGAGGTTTGGTCCTTTTGTTTTAGAACAGGGGTGTCAAAAATACCCAGCATGCCCAGGGCTACCCACTTTCTCCCTCACTTTTTGCTATTTTCATTGAACCCTTAGCACCTGCCATAAAACAACAAAAAAAAAGAAATTATAGGAATACATGCCAAAATACCCAACACTTTTTATTCTAAGCTTACATTTTTAGCGAACAAATGTTTTATATGCTCAAAGTCAAAGTAAGCTTTATTGTCAACTTCTTTACATGTACAAGACATACAAAGGAATCAAGACTCTTTAATGGTTACTTCAGTGTTGAAATGTCCCGCGGTGAAGACAGGACATTTCAACTCTGAAGTAACCATTAAAAATAAAAATAAAAATTGCACAGGCACAACAAATACCGTAAAAAGAGAGAAAATGAGATTATTGCAAACTGATATAAAAATTAATGCATCTGAAAGTATAGAAACAGCAAGAAAGCAAACTTCCAAGCTGGTGGAAGGGGCTGAGGGTGGAGAGGGGAGAGGGGAGAGAGTTCAGCACCCCCACCGCCTGGTGGATGAAGCTGTTGGTGAGTCTGGTGGAACGGAGGCTCCTATACCTCCTACCAGAGGGCCGGAGGCTGAACAGCAGGTTGTGTGCAGGGTGGCTTGCATCACTCRCGATTGTGATTGCTTTGCAGGTGAGGCAGGTGGTGTATATGTCCTTCAGGGAGGGGAGTGCTGCACCAATGATCCTTTCTGCTGTGTTCACTATGTGCTGCAGGGMTCTCCTGTTGTAGTCAGTGCAGCTCCCGCCCCACACATTGATGCAGCTGGACAGGTTCCTCTATAAAATGTGGTCATGATGGGTGGTGGGGGTCTTTAAGTTTAAGTTTGCACAAGAAGAAGCGGTGCCTTGGGGAGGCCCTGTGCTCAGTGTGATGCATCGAGTCTTGAGGTGTTGCCGACACGTACTGCTTGTGATCTCTGACTGAGGAAGTCCAGCAGCCAGTTGCAGAGGAAGGTGCTGAGGCCCAGTTTGTTTAGGTTGCAGATGAGTTGTTGTGGTATTATGATGAAGAATGCTGAACTGAAGTCTATGAACAGCAAATGCTTGTGTTAGTATTCTAAAACATCACACAACCTGTGTGATGTTTTAGAATGACGTTTTAGCAATAACTTTACCAATATTTCTGCACATTGTGAAGGATGTTTAAGAAATAATAAAAACCATAAACGTCATGGCAAAACAAACCTGCTGATCCATCCCTCCACATGCAGAAAGCAATAAATGGTCTTTGTCTAATCGTATGAAAGGCACAAGATTTTCTGAACATGGAAAATTTTCCCACCAAGCGTTTCCTGGCTGAGGCTGGATTATAGCTGTGTGATTATGGGCTGCAGCAGCATTTTCCCAGGACTTGGTGTTATTGGTTTTCTGTGTTGCTACACCAGCAGTGTGATGGTGTAAATCTTTGTGAGAATTTACAGCTGAGATAAGTTCAACAAACATAAGAGTGTCAGACTGGTTCACAGGATCAGCTTCTCTGCGATAGCAGACCAAGCAGACACATTTCTGTAACTGTCTGGGATAATAACTCAACTGATCAACCCCAGGATTTGTTTTATTTACTGTTTTGTCTTATATGTAATGATGCCACCATGTTAGAACTTTCCCAGTCAAACCATTAAGCCTCAGGCTGTCTTTAAACACAGTAAAATCTGTGATATTTGTTTCCACATCCTACATCATTTTAAAGGTTGTGTGTGTCTAATTTTCTTTCCTCTTGTCAGAAGAGTGTTAGCAGCTAACAGCAGAGCTGCTAGCATCTTTGTTCCTCTGACAAAAAGAAAACCTCTTCCTGAGATACAGTCAAACATCATCTGAAAGACCAACAAAATGGTGCTTTATCAGTAAACATAGCTTCAGAAACAGCACCAGCAGCTCAGAAATATGTGTTCATATTTTAATTTTTTAATGTCCTAGTTTTAACCCTTACAAGTTCAGCAGTGGCATCAGACTGGGGGGGTAAACGGTACCTTTTACACAGAGCCAAATACAGGCTGGGGGCCCTTAAAAATCCTGGAACAAAAAGTGCTTTCGTGTTTAATTTTAAAATTTCTAATTATTTAGTATGATATTCAAAGTCAGTTTGCCTGAATGAAGGTGTAGAAAGAATGAATTTTGCACTAACAATAATGGATGTTCTTTAAGGGCCCCATCAACCCTCTTAAATGGTTTACTCCACACCTGCACTGGTCTGTTTAACCCAGTTACACACAGAGCACAGCCAGAAGAGAAAGTCCTGTATTTCCTGAAGAAAGTGAAGCCTGGATACCAGAGAAAGGAGAGATAAAAAACAGAGGGTAAGAAAATGAAGTTAGAGCCAGCAGCTTTGTTTTAATCTCATGAAGAGAGGTGAACAGCACCTGAACTAACACAGTCTGAATTGATATAAGCAGCAGTTGTCTGAAGGCAACACGTTAGGATTCATTTAGGGACACAGATTGATTACTACCAGAAATTTCTAAAACCTCCATGTACTTTTCAGCATCGATGGAGATTCACAGATGTGGAAGCTGCCCACGCCATAGGCACTAATGCAGCCCCATCCCATCAGAGATGCAGCTTTTCACCTGTCCACTGATAACAAGCTGGATGCTCCCTCTCCTCTTTAGTCTGCAGGACACGTGTGTTAGAAGTTGTCTCAGCACTACAGCCATCTTTCTTCTCACGTCTCCTCACTCTTTATCCTCCTCTTTCATCGTCATCTAAAGGCCTAGATAGAAAACCAAATAATTTAAAGTCTAATCGGAAGTATGAACTGATTTACAAACTTGTATGCCTGTTCAAAACATTTATTTCCAAAGTGTGAGGACTTGTTGCAGTGCTTTTCTTAAAAAGTATATATAATAAAGCCAGCCAGTCACAATGAAGGATGTTGTGATAACTGATTAAAGTTCTTGAGAGGTAATAGCTGGTGAGTCAACATTAACCATTCATCACTTTGTACTTAGAGTAAGAGTCATGGCAGCACATACCAATTAATAATTTATCCAGAGGGTGGGATTCATTTTCCAGTTTCAGTTCTGTCTCCCTCCTGACTGAAACACCCTGCAGGTATGGAGGTCTATCTAAAGTCTATAATTGATTATTGCTCAGACAACACAGTGCAAATTGACTCAATGAATCAATGAATCCAAAGGTAGGCAATGGTACAGTACAGGGTGCAGCAGTAACCAGGATAGTCCTTTCATTCATTAATTTTCGGACACTTATCCCGGACTAGGTTGCAGGAGCAACCTTCTTGTGCAGTCCACTGGGATACCACCCTTTTTCAGCTGAGGACAGAACAGAATCCGTGGCAAACTTCTTCCATGGTGTTGTCCAACACCAACGAATCTGACTTACAACAGGAACCAAACTGTCACTGACTGTACAGGGACGACAAAGGCTGTAACACCGTGTAAAATACTGCTTACCCTGGTGCCATCAGACAAAACAGACAACAAATCATATCTCCATATTTTTTGTTGTACCGTGGTTTGTTTTGGGATTAGAATGCTGGAGTAGTGGGACACAACCAAAGTCCACAAAACAAGTAAAGACTGGTTGGGTAAATTCTGTCACACCCCAGCCTGGTCTGTCAGTCCAGAGGAACTGATCCTGATCTCTGTGAAACATTTCATAGATTTGTCCAACAGCACAACAACATCAAGGGCCTTTACGGACTCAGGGCAAGCCTCATCCACCCCCAAGGCCCTGCCAGCCCAGACACCAGCCTCTGCTTTCAACTTCAGAAGTTGTATCAGTCAGGTTGACAAGATCCTCCACTACTGGTATACATCTCCTTTCAAGGCCAACAGGAAACCATGTTGGCCAAGCACCCTCTTTCCTGACTGAGGTGTCAGAATCTCTTTAGGCTGACCGAAAGTCATATTCCACAGCCTCACCAAACTCCTCCCTTACGTTGTGTCTGAGCTGCATTTCATTTGGCCTGTTGTTGTCTGTTACCTGCTCCCCAGGGTTCACAGGTTAGCTCAGGAGGAAGAGCAGTCGCTTACCAACCGAAGAGTCAAGGGATTGGTTCCTGTCTTTCTCACTATATGTTGAAGTATCCGTGACACTAAACTCCACATTGCCACCAGATGTGCAGTTACGATTCATTCACACCATGATAGCTCAAGGGTTTTCGCTTGATGAGGGGGGGCGGGGGGTTACAAATCAAATTAGCTGGACAACGTCACACAATTACTTTAACGCCTCCCTAGGGGACAATATTAGGCAAAACATGTTCAGATCGGGATCTCCTCACCAGGGGCCCCCCAGGCACCACCCTGCAAACGGCGGTCAGACCATAGCACATTTTTTAAACAATTACCCCGGGGGCCCCTGTGGACCTCGTCACGCCTTTAGGCACGCAGTGGAGGCCCCATTTACCAATTTTGGGGTTTGGGGAAATAATGGATTCCGTGCTTGATGGACAAACATCAAAACTTGATGAGGCGCCGCCACTGAACACCAACTCCTTTGAGAAAGTTTTTGATAACTTTTGATCACACTTGCCTGTGGATTTTGAGGCCTGCATGACAAAATCTCTAAGAGGAGATAGATTTTAGGTGACATGAGTAATATGACCCAAAATGGACGACTTCCTGTATAAGTTATCCTATAGGTCCAAGAGGCTTTTTTGTATGTCCTGCCATGTTCTATCAGTATGCTGGATTTCAGTCATATTGGTCAATGTTGTGGGCGGACCTAGGATTTGACCTGTTGTGAAGCACCTTCAAGTGTGTAAGTTTCATCCCTGAGGAGAAAGACCCCGGTGTCTTACAGAGAGCACTTCCTGTTGAAAGTGGGCAGGGCTTAGGGCTAGACCGGAATTGGTCAATCCCTATGAGTTTGATGGGGATTGGATGAGAATTGAGCAATTTATATTGATTTATGATATCATGGCGTTTTATCGAAGTTCGTAATGGTGCTACGGTCTCGCCCTGCAGCGCAGAGCAACAGCTTTTACTGGATATCATCACAAACTTGAAAATTTGGACCTGACTGTGTCAATAATGTCAGATAAGTGGGTCTTCGAGTGAAAAACATGACTTCTTGACGCCAGGGGGCGTGGCCTCTTCATAATCCAGATATTCACATGTACATGTGTTCAGGTTGCGACTGGCATCATCCATGTCTATTTTGGTTCAGATATGTTGTTTTATGTGGAAGTTATATCACTTTCGTTTTTTATGGTGCGACATCAAACTTTGAGGCCCCGCCCCCTCTATGCCCTTACTCCTTTGAGAAAGTTTTTGATAAATTTTAAAAACACATGCCTTCTGAACATCTTGAGCAATTTTGGTAGCAGTAGGATGGAATCTCTAGGAGGAGGATTTTTTTGTTTGCCCAAGCATTTAGAATATGTCTAGCAAATTTCATAAAGATTGATGACATACAGTGGCAGGGCATCATAAATACGTGGCGTTCGTGTTCAGTTTTGCCCGAATAGTCCCGAGCACCCCAAAATACGTAAAGTTACGCATTCGTTTGGGGGGGCACGCAAAATTTGATGAGTATTCAAGCATGTTCAGGCACCTTAAAAAGCTATTTACTTTTGAGGAGAAAAATAAGAATAAGGAAAAACAATTACAATAGGCCTTCGCATCGCCTTCAGTGCCCGGGCCTAATAATAATAATAATGTCGTGTGTGTTCCAGCTTCTACGAGAACTGAAGCATCCGAATGTGATTGCCCTTCAGAAAGTGTTCCTGTCCCACAGCGACAGAAAGGTGTGGCTCCTCTTCGACTATGCTGAACATGACCTTTGGGTGAGTTTCTCTAAAGCACTGCAGGCACACAACACAATAATCATCCTGCTGCTGTCGTTATGGTTACCCTCCCACTTCAACAATGTTATGTCACTATTTAAGTTTTCAAAAGAAACATTACCAAAAGGCTTTGTCTCCTTGTAGCACATCATCAAGTTCCACCGTGCCTCCAAGGCCAACAAGAAGCCCATGCAGCTGCCCCGAGGGATGGTGAAGTCTCTACTGTATCAGATTCTGGATGGGATCCATTACCTCCATGCCAACTGGGTTCTCCACAGGGATCTGGTGAGCAGCTATATTAACTTCATTGCTCCAGTTTCCCTTTATAGACATACAGCATCCACAACTTACTACACCACAGAGCTGTTTCCAGAAGTGACCTGGTTAAAGCCACAGATGTTTACTAGAGATGCATCATGAGCCATCACCTGCCTGTCTTTGTAATCCATAGCTGGAAGTGGATTACAAATTGATGACAGTAAAAAACAGGAAGACAATTTATGGCTATAAGAAAATTCTCATGATTGTATTGACCACATAGAGGGTTAGGGTTAGGGTCATCCAGTCCAGTCCAGTGTCCAGTCATCATCAGCTAGCTCTTAAATGCCTTTCATTAGCCAGCTTGTTCATTTAGCTAAATTAGCACAAAATATTTGTTCTATACCTCTTTTTTTGTCAATTTGGGATTACAAGTTTCCAGGTTTATAGAGCTTCTTGTTGAATTTGTTTAGTAACTGCCATTTTTAAAAACAACACCCAATGGATCAAGTTGATGAGAAGCTAATAAAGACACTGAACCATACTAGACTCCACTGTTGTTTTAAAACAGAAAATACGTACCGGAACTGAAGTCAACCACCAAAAGACGTGGGAAGTTGACTGGCCTATGCCACCCCTCCTGTCACCTTTAGCTTAGGAGGAGAAACTGCAACAGAACATCAAAACTACGTTTACCCCCTTCGCTCGAGTGTAAAAGCAAACTCACCAGCGTCAGCTATGCCGTAACTAACCGCATGCAGACGGATAATGCAAATTATATATTTAAAGTTAAACATTTTTCCAAAACTGATGTTAAAGTGTCAGAACATGTTGAACTGGAAGTGTATATTAATACTTTGGAGGTGTTTAATATCAATTTGACCACTTTAAAAAGACAGTGTAGTGGCGATGAAGAGGGAGCAGCCTAAGAAGTATCAAGGGTTACACTGAGCACTCAGAAATTCAGCCACAGCACAGAAGTAAGCAAATGGATTTATTAAACAGGTGGTGATTGGCGGAGGACCCTGGTGAGGCAGCCTGATTACAGGAAGGAAATGCAGCCACTGAAAGAAACTCCACAGTTAATACTCCAATCCAATCTAACTTTATTTATAGAGCACTCTTAAAACAACATAGTTGATGAAGGTGCTGTACACAGCCTTAGGTTTAACAGATATTCCAGATGTCATACTGAACAATAAAAGTAAATATACTGTACTATAAAAGCAATAAAATGACTAGTAACAGTAACACTCAATAAAATAAAATAAAAACATGAAAACGTCAACATTTCAAGCTGCATTAATAGCCAAAAAAAAGGTAAGTTTTATGAGAAAGGTTTTTAAAACTGAAGGAAACCCAGCCTGTCTAAGGTGCAGGGGCGGTACATTCCAGAGTTTGGGGCCAACACCTGAAAAGGAGTGGTCCCCTCTGGATTTCATCCTAGATTTAGGGACAACTAGCAAGGAGTGATCTGCCGATCTGAGAGAGCATGCGGGGGTGTAAGACTGGAGCAAGTTGGACAGATACTGTGTGGCAAGGCAACGATGACATTTAAAAACAAAAGAATATTAAAATCAATGCGGAACGAAACCAGTAGCCAGTAATAAAGACTTTAAAACTGGTGTGAAGTGCTTCTGTCTTCATGAATTAAAATCTCAAAGTCATGATGACAAACAAACGGCTTGGCTTTATACAACTGCCTTAACTGAAAGAAGCTGGATTTCGCAACAGCACTAATCTGTGCATCAAACTTTAGAGCACAGTCCAATTTCACGCCAACGTTGGTCACAGTAGGCCTGAGATAATGACCCAAGTATCCCAGGTCTAAACGAGCTGAGCAAACATCCTTTGAGCCAAGCAACAACACCTTGGTTTTTTGTTGTTAAAACAAAGAAAATTCAAAGACATCCGGGCTTTAATTTCTTCAATACAATATAAAAGTGGTTTTATGCAGTAAGCATTACTTTGCTTCAGTGGCATATATATCTGGCTGTCATCAGCATAAAAATGAAAAGCAATGCCATGTTTATGAAGACCATTTATAATTTCCAAAATATGTGGGGCCATGGAGGGAAAGCTTCTTTTTACAGACGTGCCTTGCCTCATGAGTTATCTCATTTAAGCCAAGGTTCACAGTTGTGTTTAATGACTCTTCTTTTTAGTGGAGCAACACAATCTAATGAAGTCTGGCACATAAACTTAAAATGAGAACAGAGTGCGTCGGCATCAGTATCACAATACTGGGAGCCCAACTGGGTCTCGAAAGAATGTTCCCTAAATGTAGCAGAAAACCGAGCAACAGCGGAGGGGTTAAAAATACGAACCCAAGACACGTTTTATCCATTTTACACAGAACAGGGATATCAAAAACAGCGGGAATGTGATCAGAAAAAGCTGCATCACCAAAATTCAAATTAGAAACAAAATCCTGAGATAAAACCAGGTCAAGCGTGTGCCCACCTTCCTGCGTGGGGCCTGATACACACTGCACAAAGTTAAAAGAGTCAATGAGATTTACAGAGTCTTTGGCTAGTGGTTTGTCAAGGCAACACACATGAATGTTAAAATCCCGACAAATTAAAATTCGGTCATATATCTGCACTGTTTGAGCCAGAAAGTCTGCAAACTCACTGATAAAGTCNACTGTTTGAGCCAGAAAGTCTGCAAACTCCCTGATAAAGTCCTTGTTATACTTGGGCGGTCTGTAAACAACAGCACATAGCATCCAAGGAGCCTTTCCCAGCTCAAACAAATTCACCTCAAAATTTGAGTTAGGCAGTGCCATCGAGAGTTGTTTATAAGCAAAGTTTTTCCTGTAGACAGGGAGCTAAAATATGCACAAAAGTTCCATTAAAGCAGAGGACTCGCCGACTGCCATCCAAGTCTCCGTCAAACAGAGAAAAACCAATTCATGACACAGAAAGTTATTCTTTAAAATGAAGGACTTGTTAGACAGCAATCTGGCGTTCACCAAGGCTATCTTAGCTGGAGCTGGGGATGCAGTCACCAAGGCCCGACACGTCGCCCACAGATTGCAGGGATCCACTCCTCGCCGGCGAAGGTAGGGATGCAGGCGGTGGTGCATCAGCACGCCCGCATCCAGGCTAACCAGGGACCAGAGACCACAGCCTGATAAAAAATGCTGGGTTACTGACATTAGCTAATGATGTTTTCACAGTACTATAAAGGTTGCTATCACATATGACCAAACTAAAGCTAGTAGTTTACCACTGTTGTATCAACCAGGGCAGTTAAAGTTACGCTCTACAGTGCCCCCACAAACAGTGGAGAGGATTTATCAAGTTAGAAATTAAAGATCATGTATTAAATAAGACTTACATAATTCATATCTCCATGAGGAGGTATCTCAGGTCATTTTTGGTCTGCTGTCCTCTCAGTCCTTAATCCCACGTGGAGCTCCATAAATTATCAGGATTAGATAATCCCCTTGTCTAAAATGACGAAGTCCTGAACTGAGGATTTGGTCCTAAAGGCCAGAGTCTAAGCACCCTGCAATGATACAAAAATTCACTGTGATCACAAAAATGATTAACTTTACCAGAACCACAGAAACATCGTCAGCTGTATGGCGCTGGAGCAGATCCCCCCAACAAATGATCAGTAACTTTTCAAACACATCTTCTCATAAATATATGTAAATTGTAAACCAGAGGAGCTCAAAGTGTCTGCCTGTGTTTGTTGTTGCTGTTTCTCCTGCTCTGTACTGGATTTTTATATAAAGAAAGATGTTGTGTGAACCTTGAACTGTTGTGTTATTACAGTAGGTGGTGTTGTGTCTCAGAGTGGTCTGCTATTATAAATCTGATTGTCTGAGGAGCAGAACATCCTGGAATTTACTTTTTATTCCGTCTGCAGCCAATCGACAGTTCCTGTGAGATTTTCTCCACCTCAGTTTTCACACAGTGCTTTTTGTTCAGGAAATTTGGGTAAAAATTCTGTTAGCAGAAAAGTCAGTCTGTGTTGCCAGAAACGTCCTCCTGGCTGCAGTTTGTCTGACTGGTAGCTTGCAGCAGCATAAAAATGGATAAGATGGAAAGAATCCTGCACTGAAAAAAAATCCTGAGCTAAAATGTAGCAGCGTTTCTCCTCATAAAGTTTAGCTACATCTGGTGGTTAAAGACAGCAAATTGCTGATCAAACCGCAGCAGCAGGTTATTAATAGCAGACATGTAGTCCTCTCCACAGAATGCCGGGCCCTCCTGCACACAGACATGGCATGTTCATATTTCAGACATTTGCTGCACAGTGCCTGTTGGTGTATGATACCGTGCAAAACAACCACTGGTCTGTGTTTTCCTCCTCCAACTTCCTTTGTACCAACGCTACCAGCCCGTGTTTTTTTACCGGTCATGCATAGGGCTCTATCAGTGATGATGCCGACCAGTCTGTTCCACGGCAAACCCACCCTTTCCAGCACGTCACACAGCTGCAGAAATACATCCTTGGCTGTGGTGCGCCCATCCATCAGACCACATTCAGTAACTCCTCTGTTACTCCAACTGCTCATTGATTCCCCTCATAAAAATGGCTAGCTGAGCACTGTCTGTTACGTCTGTGCTCTCATCAAGCGCCACAAAGTATGCAGTGAAAGTAACTGTTCATAAATGTTACTTGATAAGTCTCTAATGCTCTCCGTCACCATGTTTGCAGACAGAGATTACTGAACGATTTTCTCTTCTCAGTACACAAGATACCAGCAACTTGCAGCAATGAACTGTCCTTCAGTGAACGGCTTTCCTGCTTTGGCAATTAACTCACCAACCGCGTAACTTACTTCAACAGCAGCATCAGATCCTTCTGGACCTTATGGGAAAGACTTTCCTGTGAAGTTAGTCTTCGGTGGAGCTGTGTCGCTCTTTTATTCCTCTCGTCTCCCGTATATTTTCCATACTGCTTCCAATGTTTAGTCCAGCAATGGCATTTGAGATTGTATTCCTTTAAAACTGCAACTTTTCCCTTGCATATCAGACATGTTGGACTTCCACCGAACTCCACAAAAACATAGTGTGATGTCTATCGTTGGAATATTCTGTTTACCTTTCTTTTCTGCTTTGGAAGAGACATATTTGTTGTCTGCTGCAAAACAAAATGCTAAGCACAGATACCTGCGCACCTTTTGAAAAACAAAAGCGCAGCGTGGTACTGTTGAGTGGGCCGGAAAGAGGGGGAGGACCGCTCGGGAGTATGAGACCCCTGCTCTAAACGGACAAGGAAAGACACTTTTTAGGAGACACTTTCTTCAAGCAGTGCTTCAGAAAAATGTTCATCTTTTGTAGCGTCATTTCTGTTCCACGTTACGTACATAATTAGTTACTTCTTTTCAAATGGTGTCAAACGCCACTGTCCTCATATTTCCACGTTTCCTTTACATTTTCATGAATATTAGGCAGTACTTTCATCTGAGAGCACACACAGTGGACGGGATGACTAAAAGGGGCAGCACGGTGGGAATCTTAAGGCACACCTCAGTTCGATTCTGTTAAGATCCAGATGGCTGTGATGTGGTTATAAAACGATTATGGATTAAACAAACTGGACTTTCTGAGCAAACAAACTGGGATTTGAATCAGAAGGTGTGGCATGAATGCACCCTAAAACATTGGGACTTCATCTTCTTTGTTCCTTTCACTGGTGACATGTGAGCTACATCTCAATGCTGCCCCTGAGGTGGTACTGCTCCATCTGGCTATACATCCACAGTAATGGGCTCGACACACCGGAGGCGACGTGGCTCATTCTCCATTTATTTCCTATAGAATCTGCGTGATGAGGCGAAAATCACTGTCCTCCTCCAGCTAAGCGACAGGCCACATTTGTGCATGGGAAATGTTGCGCTCGTTCATGTAGAAGTGCACACGGGGCTTGCAACACGACACAAGAAAATAGAAAATTTTCCATTTTTGTCTCTGTCGCCTGGTCCTACAACACACCAGTGAGGGGCTTCATGGACTGACCAATGAGAGCAGGCTAGACAGTTCAGTATGCAAACACTTTGAACTTTTAGCTGTGTCTGACTATCCCACACTTTACGATGGGCTACTTCACGCAAAAATTGTAGAGCTGTGAATAAAAGGCAGCCGCGTGGCGCCAGAGTGAATTTCTCCGAATGTAGGTTCTGGATTTATCTGGATCAGCCTTGAGGTCCATTAAATGATGATCGTCACGATGCTGTTTCCTATTTTGTAAACTCGAATGAACCCAGGGTTGTCTCTCATTTATACAGTAAACAGCAAGATCTGTGTTAGTTCGTGCAAAATCTTCTGACTCTCCATCTGTCATACATTGTCACGTCACGGACTGGTTTGAAAATGTCAAAATCCCCACCAATATCATAACCAATCAAATTTCTTCGAGAAAAGCAATCTTAGCGCAATGTACAGTGCTGCTGCCGTCGCTGCCGTTTGTCGCGTCCCGTGTGTTTGGTTTCACGAAGGTTGCGATGAGTTTCGCCTGTCGCTGTCGTTGGTCCCCTCCCATATGCCGAGTCCATAAAGGCTTTAAAGCTCAGATTTTCCTAATTGATGCCTAATTCAGCATTCATCTTTATGCAGTCTCTTCTCTGAGATCTCTCCAGCCAATAAAAGCCAGTCTAATGTTATCTTTTCTCTTGGGTTTTTTTGCTGAACCACCTTGGTGACATTCAAAACGGAGTTGCTGTCCAGTTGATGGTGCATAACTTGGTCCTGACAAGAAAGATGCAGCTGTGAAGTGACACAGTATCCTGGAAGAAAAAGTAGTTACAAAGTGGCTTCAGGACAGCAAAGTCCATGTTTTGGAGTGACTATCACAAAGTCCTAATTTCAGTCTCTGAGAAAATTTGTTGTCAGGTGTGAAAGGCGTGTGGGAGAGAGGTGGTCTAATCCAGTTACACCAGTTGTGTCTGGACAAATGGGCCAGAAATCCAGCTATCTGTTGAGAAGCTTTTGGAAGCATACCCAAAACATTTGACCCAAGTCAGACAGTTTAAAGGCAATTCTACCAAATACTACGGAAATGTATGAAAACATCTGGGTTTGGGATGTTGATCATCAACAGATCAAGACACTGACCAACTCCATGAGTGGAAGACTTCTGACTGCTGCTGAAGAGAAGGGTGGCCATGTTGGGATAGTTTGTAAGCACTTAGGGATAGGGTGCGATGATCGGTGATCCGGGAGGGGATTAGAGTAGAGTCGCTGCTCCTCCACATCGAGAGGAGCCAGATGAGGTGGCTCGGGCATCTGGTCAGGATGCCTCCCTGGTGTTCCAAGCAGGTCCCACCGGGAGGAGGAACTGGGGAAGAACTAAGACTGACTGGAGGGACTAATCTCTCACCTGGCCTGGGAACGCCTTGGGATCCCCCCGGTCGAGCTGGCAAATGAGGCCAGGGAGAGGGAGTCTGGGCTTCCCTGCTGGCCGGCAACTTGACCCTGGATAAACAGCAAGAAAATGGATGGATGGATGGACGGATGGATAGATGTTTATATTTCTTACTGTGATACACAAGTGAGATGTGACAACGGTTGTTTTTTATTTAGCTGCTTCTGAAGACGCAGATATGCTTCTAAAACAGCCAAACTACTTCTAAAACATATCAGTTTGCTCTTTATTAACAGTTTGGATTGACAGACAGCTGCTGGTGGGGTTTGGTAATAAATGAACCCTACAAAAACCAACTCACCTAATAATTGTGCAGTTTAGTCGCTGGAAGAGTACGTGTTGATCTGATGGTTCACGTTTCTTCACAGCCCAAAGTCCTGCCGAGATAAACTGAGTGATTGTTTCTGTAGACAGACGGCGCTTCAGATACCAGCTGGACAGCTCGGTCCGGCTTATCTTCAGCTCTGAGAATGATGATAAATATGGTTTTAGGTGATGAAAAATCAGTGATGTTTACCGCCATACAACAAAAACTTTCCCACAATGCATCTTGATGTTTGAAAAACAGTTAATTTGAACTTTATTTAAACAGACAAGTTATTCACTAAGCCATGTCAGACAGGTTGGAGAAGAATCAGCATCACTCCATCAGAACCAGATCAGTCTGGCTCCTTACGGCTACTTAGAAACAAATCTTCAATGTGAAATTAAAAGAAAGAAACAGGAAGGATTTTTGTGTGTATAAACCCCCACGGCTCTTCTGTTTGAGGCATTTTCAGCTGCTCTATTTGCTTCTTTCGGGTAAAAAATAAAGCAAACTCATCAGATTGTGCAGAACTTTGTGTGGTCACTACTCTGGCGTTGGATGGTCCAAACAAAGGTTATCTCCAGATTATACTCAGATTAAATTTAGACTGTGATGAGCTGTGGTTAAGAAGTCAGAGTTCAGGCCTCTCTGTCAGCTTTAAATCAGACTGTACACTTTTATCCTGCGTGGTCATGTGACCAAACAAGATTATGTAATCCTGCGTGGACCATGCTCAGCCTATCTATGGTTAAATTCAGAATAGAAATATGTTTTTTATTCCACTGTGGCCACATTAACAATAATATATATTATTTCCTTGAGCCTTTCCACACCCAAGGTCACTTTACACACAAAGAAAAAAAGAATTACATAAGAGTTAATAATAATATTAATAAAAATAATAATAATAATAATTTAAAAGACATTAGGATTAAAACAACATAAAACAAACAGAACAGTTATAGTGAATAGGCCAGTTTAACCAGATGAGTTTTAAGTGCAGATTTGAAAGATGTTGAGTTTCCTGGAGACAGTCAGAGAGAGAGGAGGGAGGAAGGGAGGAGTATGGTT
>CM047996.1:3136763-3147860 GCA_026261665.1 Melanotaenia duboulayi | reverse complement strand
GTTTAGTGAGTGTTTAGACCCCTCTAGCAACGTTCACCTCTGTTTCATGATCAGGCTGAAAATTAAACGTACAAAGCTGCTGCTGGAGGATCCTGCGCTGGCTTACCGTCACAGTAATGTCTATTAATAAAGAGTGTGAACAAAAATATTTAAGAAGTTAAACGTGTTGTGACATGCTCCAGACTCCTAAATTAAAAACAAAATACACTTAAAAAATTAACTAAAAAACAAAGAAAAATGACAGAATTATTATTTCATTCTATTTATTTATTTATTTTGGTGCTCTAAACATTTTTAGGTTGTCTTTTTTATCAAATTTTGCCTTTTCCTCTACATCCCTCTTTATGGCAGCATACATTACAACTATATGTACCAGGCTGGTGATGCTAATTAGCGACTTCTAGGACAGCCAATAGCTACTTTTCTTACTGAGGAGGGGGAACAGTGGCTGGAGACGAGCATCAGTCCCTGAAGCTGTTTATTACCAGGACCTACATGGACCAGTCCTACCATGTCCTGTGCCGGATGATGGTGACAAAGGTGCCGTTCTGCTTCGACTATAAAGTGAAAATCAAATCTGATTTAATTTGATTTGACAAGTTCTATGTCTACTTGTTTTATGAATGTGAATGTTTACTATGCAAAGCGATTTTAGTGTGCGCCCCTAAATTTTCTGCTTGTACTCCTAAAAATTTAAGTTAGGGATCACTGTGCTCCTCATAAAAACAAGTTAGTCCAGAGCCCTGGATCAAACAGCTTTTATCTCCATCTCTACTTTATTCATATAGCACTTTAAAAACAACAACACAGTTAAACAAAGTGATTTTTGACTAAATAAAAGCAATAATGACAATACAAAGTAAAAAAGTATAAAAACATGTGATCAGCCAATAAAACAGTTCAAATAAATAAAAAGAAAATCACAAAAATCAACATCTCAACTAGTTTTAAAAGCCAAAGAAAAAATGTGCTTAAGTCCTGAATATGTGGGGGTAACTGGTCCCACAATCTGGGTCCAGCTACAGAAAATGCTTGGTCGCCTCTAGGTTCCTTCTTGGTTGAGGAGATGGTTAAAAGAAACAGGTCTGCTGACCTGAGGGAAATTAACAATGGTTAGAGGTCTGACAGACTGTGGGGGGAGACCATGGAGGCACTTATAAAAACAAAATCATTTTAAAATCGACTCTAAAACGAACGGGGAGCCAATGAAAGGAAGCAAAGTTCGAAGTAATGTGCTCTCGTTTAGTGCCAGCTAAAGGTCGAGCCGCAGCCGATCAAGGGAGGTCTGACTGAGCCCAGCATAAAGTGCACTGCAGTAGTTTGGGAAATTAGAAAATATGCAGATGCAGAGTAAGAAATGGTTTAACTTTAGACAGTTGTCTTAGCCGAAAGAAACAAGACCACTGAGCTGATTTGTGAGTCAAGTCTGAGGTTACCATCTAAGTGCACTAAACCAAGATAGTCCAGACTGTTCTACTCCATATAGTTTTCTTAACAATCACTCATGATTAATGAAGTTGAGCATCACTGATCTAATTATCTTTTGTCATTAATGTCTATCAAACAATTACTCACCATCAGTGTCAGAGCTGTGGCTGTGCAGGGCCTTTTCCTGCAGGCATGTTAGAAATCTCTTATTAGGTTGTTGCTCGTGGCCCAGATGTCTGTGGACAATGTTCTCCCTAATCCTAACAAAGGTAAAAGCCTGTGAGGTAAGGTTTTATATTGTCCTTGGAAAGGTTATAAATAACACTTGGATTAATTATAAAAAAAAATCATTCCTTTGCACTTCAGAAACTTGTTGCCAAGGCTGTAAATAGCAGGTGGTTTAGATCTACTGGATTTTATTTCCTTTACTATTTGGTTTATATTTATTTTACTTGGAGAATACATCCATTTAAACCACACAGTAAATATTTTTAAGAGTTCTGATTCCCTGCTTCTGTTTGTTTTCTTGCTAATTTCAAGCCGTGGGTTCCAGCAGCTGGTCATGAAGTGGAGCTGCATTGTGTGAAGGAATGAGGGTCGTGGTCAGAGAGGAGCACAGCTGCTTTGTGCTGCATGGAAACCAGGGGAATTCAGCTGCCCGGCCTTCAAACTCAGAGTCAAGGGTCAGAGTTTGTCAGAGTGACTCAGTCACCTCATTACGCCGACACACGAGACATGTTTCCACCCAGTTTACTGAAGAGCAAACACAGCATCGCTCTTCACAAGTGTCTGTTTCATCCCACGTGTTCGTTAATACAGCAGCACATACAGTAGGAGACTAGCTGCACATCAAGTCGTGAGAAACTTAAATGGGCCACTTGATGATGGTGTCCACTCAGAAGGATAAAAAGGCTGTAATTCATAAAAACTGGGTGTAATGCTGCTGATGGAGTGTTGAACAGGATGGTTTCATTGTGGACCTTTGAAGCAGCAGTTTGATTATGTGACATAAAAACTGTCCCTTGAAATAAATTAAATTCCAGAAATTTAATTAAGTGACACTTGAGCAATTTACTATGGAAACGCAATATTCTAAGGATATAAAATGTTCAAGTAAAAATAAAACACTCACAGTCACATATTTGACATCATGTAACAGGGTCATAACTGGATCCTATGAAACTGTCATCAAGCAGAATCTGTGTTTTGGGGTCGTTTGAGCTATTATTCAGAATTACCCTCACAGACACGTGAAATTTAAGTCATTCACACATTACACTGAAATCATTCACACACTATAGTGAAATTTCTGAAATCACATTTCACTAACGTATGAAAGGAATTCTGCTAGTGTGTGTGAGAGCAGATTTCACTTGAAAAGGAAGTCWTTTAATTTGAAACGGAAGTCACGTAGTAGAAGACAAACAGGAGCGCATTTTGAAATGAAGAAGAAGAAGTTGGAGAACAACGTGACGGATGTTTTGTGAAGACTTATGCTGTATTAATATCTGTTCGGCCACCTGGAAGTAATGTCAGTGAAGCAGCTGGCATCTCTAATACTATTCTGGCCTCAGCAGAGATTATTAATGGTTAAATGCGACAACCAACAGTAGTAAGTCTGAATGAGGACATGCTAACTAGCATAACTCGGCCATTAGGATATGCAGTGCTGTAAAACGAAGAGCTGGACAGCACTGTGGGTCATATCCAGGAGAATACTCCAAACGCAGGAACAGTATGTTGTCCAGCTGTCCAGGTCTTTCTTTGACAGCACTGCATATCTTAATGGACGAGTTATGCTAGGTGGCTAGTTAGCGTGTCCTCATTCAGACTTTCTACTGTCTGTTATCCGGTTGCTGTCGTGTAAGACCTAACCCCTCTAATAGTATCTGCTGAGGCCAGTATAGTATTGAAAAAGCCAGCTGCTTCACTTAGTCATCATAAACTCATGACCACATCAATAGAATTAAACAATCCCTCTGCCATTGAACAGAAACTACACCTGCTATGCTTTCTGCAAACAAGATGATAAGTTGAAAATGTCCGTGTCACGGCCACAAATTTTAAAATAACGTTATAAATACAGCAACACAATTACTATCTCAGTTACATCAGCACGTTGCTTTAACACTGATTTAAAAACTGGCAAATGAAAACAGCAACATAGAGTTGAGAACTGCCTTTATCCAACAGAGTCAAGGATGAGACGGAGCTGTATTTCAGTATAGTCTATGAGAGCATTCAGTATGTTATATGAGGCAGTTTTACTATGGTGTGTGAGAGTTTTACTATAATGTGTGAATGATTTCAGTATGATATATGACAGGTTTTAGTATAATGTGTAAATGACAAATTTCACGTGTTTGTGAGAGTAATTCTGAATAATAGCACATATATTAAGCCTGGCACACACATAATAATTTTTTGGGGGTTATTGTCCCGATTTTGCCTTTTTTCGACCAAGGAGGGCAAACGCCTGCTTATCGTGGGTCTTATGAGATTATTCTGTACAATTAGTTTTGGTTTGAGGTGTGTTAAGAGCAGATTTATCCTGACAATTGGCTCCGAAATGGGTCGTAGCCNGTCCTGACAATTGGCTCGGAAATGGGTCGTAGCCGAGAATCCAAAATATTATACATGTTCAATATTTACGACCTAAAATCTTCATGTGTGGGAAAAGCCGACGACTCATGCATTGTGACTGTGTGGATGGTGACGTGGCAGAATGTAGCCTGTCAGAGTGCGAGCTGGCTGCCTGTCAGGCAGATGAATTCCAACAGAAGTAAATAAAACAATGGGCACATGATGAGTATGGACTGATGATGCTGAATGTACAGCCCTCTTTCCTATGTTAAACAGAAGGTCACACTAGTGCTGAGCATGTATTTTTATATGCATCATGCTGATGGACCACTTCATGGCAATCTGTCCCAAAATGTTTCTCGAAAAACCACAATCAGAAAATTGGTGGTGTTTTTAAGCTCTGCAGATCCAGATCTGTTTGACTGTATGTTCTCGACCTGAACAAAGCATCATTCTGAGCCAAAGGAAAGATTGATGCTTGTATTTTTTCCTCTGGAGTAATCAGTGTGGCGTCTATCATCGGTTCTTCTGAACAAATACAAGCATCAGTGCCTGAAATGTTTCAACAAAGCACATCGAAAGAGCACCATCCCAGTGAAGACGATCCTACTGACGCTGTCTCCCTGCTGATGGGAAACAAGTTCTTTAATTTCTCATTTTTCACAGTAATTTGGGGGCAATAAACGCTGACTGAACTTTCAATACTAGCTTGGAGAAATTTAGCCTGTATGTCCTAACAGAACAACTTTAAGTGAGAAATATTGGTAGGATTCTTCATGTGAACCACTCACTGCAGACTTTTCCACAAACTTGGCATGTTTACCCTTTCTTTGGTAGATTCCAGTGGGAGATCCAGGATGTTTCCATATTAGGGGTCACATTTTAAAAACAGAGACTCAGTGTAAGTTCAGTATCCATGCAGAAGGTCTTTCTTCAGAGAGGTGTGTGTACATTTCTACTGCCACTTAGCGTTGCTGATGTGGACAAAGCTCTATAGATTAGGAAACTCTTCTTTGGTCAAGCACTGTGTTTATTTTTAAAGAATTTTAAAGTTCAGTATACATGTGAATAAACCGTCATGCTTCCTTTCAGCTGAGATTTCAGCAGGGGCCACTGCCCCTCAGGCACCCCCCCGGATATGTCCGTGCTAGAGCCACTTTTGTACTTTAGGTTGTTATCCTGCCCATGGACTGCAGTTTTCCTTTAAGATTTCCTGGGAAAATTTAGAATGAAATGTTCTATCATCAGTGGAAAACTGTCTTTGTCCAGATTCAGTAAAAAACCTACAAACCATGATACCATCACCACCATGTTTCACAGCTGGAATGAAGTTTCCTTCTCCTTGCGCCACAGCCATGCAGCATGTGGTCAGTCAGGGTTCTCCTGATGATTCCCCTCCACAAACGAGTCAGGAAATTAACCGCTAATCCTCAAACTTCACAGACATTTAGTATCAGATCATTTTCCTCTCTGAGTTAATATTCAAGAGTAAAATGAATGTTTTAGTTCCATTTGTTCAGCTTGGTTCTCTGTTATTCCTTTTAAGATTTTTGTACAATTCAAAACAAGCTCTTATTTTCCATAAAATTGTAAAATGTTTCAGTTTCAACAACTGATATATTGTTTATGTTCTACTGGGAATAAAATGTATGGTTCGTGAGATTTATAAATCATTACCTTCTGTTTTTATTTACATTTTACACAGAGTCCATGAAGCACAGAAAAGGATGTAAAATGTTGAACTGTGGCTGGAGAGACTACGGATTCTACTACAGGTAATGTTAATGTTGTGTGTGATGTTTTATCTGTTTTTATTTTTATTCTTGTTTTTACTTATCTGTTTATTCTTGATTTTATTATTTGTTCACATTCAACACCTTAAAGGATTGGCACTTTTAATTTTGTTGTACCAGTAAAATGACAATAAAGACATTGAATTGAACTGAATGGAGATTAGCTGAGGAGACATTTGGTCTTCTTCTAATTTTCTGCTCATTGTAGTGCTACAATACTCTGTATATTCATGTCACCTGAGCTGCAATAAAAGTGTGGTGTTTGCTTATTTTATCTCTAGAATAATTAGTGACCTCCTCCCCCTACCTTCAGAGATGTTCTGTGATAAAATATAAGTACATGAGATTGTACTGTACTAATACAGTACAATATGTGTAATAAACAATTAAATACTACTACTTCTTCTTCTACTACTACTACTACTACTACTAATAATAATAATAACCATAAAGACAATTCATAGTAAAATTATAATAGAATAGTATACTATAATAATATAATATAATAGTCTATTTCCATGTATGTAAAATGATATTATACATTCTCCGGTCTCCATGAACAGTATTTTTTATTGTGCTCGTTTCTGGGTTGTAATCCTTCATCTGTGGTCAGCAACCTTGTCCTGCAGGTATTGGATGTCTCCCTGTTGTAACACACCTGATTCCAGTTAAATGGATCTCTGACAAGCTCTGCACAAGTCTGCTAATGAGTCATTAATTTGAGTCAGGTATGTTGCAGCAGGGAAACATCGAAAGTCTGCAGTGGGCCTTGAGGACCGGAGCATTCTGCTCAGATTGGCCTGACACGTACTTTCTCGTCCCTCAGCTCAACTTCACTACCTGAAAAAAGGAAACGCGTCCTGTTCTCGCGATAGTAGCGGGATCAAGCAGTCGCCATGTTCTGTGACAATATTTTGATTCGTATGTGCTGGGAGTGAGGAAAAAGAGAAAAGTGAAGGCTGCAGAGGGGAGGGGGGGAGCGAAGACGAGGACCTGTCAAGAAGGCATTCCCGAGGCTCTGTCAAACGGCGTAGGGCCGAGGCTCACTTTCCCTCTCCCTTACGCTACTTCGAGGACACCGAAGGCCCGGGGCCTCGGTGCAACTGGTTCTTCTTCTCCCTGGTAGTAGCTGGACACCTCACGGCTTCTTCTTTCCCAGCTCCGCGGCCCTTCGGAGGTCCGGCGGCGATCTCGGGTGTTGAAGGTGGCCCAGGGAGCGGCGGCGGCGGCGGCAGCAGCCGTAACTGGAAGGCAAGTTACTTTAATTTAACACTTTCACCACTGTAAAATTAAAACAAATAATTATAAGAAGCGAAACAGAAGAGTTTGTGTTTGTAAGGTTGGTCTCAGTCCGAGAGAAAATGGAGAGAAAAAGTTTTCAGAGGTGGAAAAAGTTTTTGTCTTCAGCAGCGACAAGCTAACCTGGGGTGTTGGAGGTTGTTCTCATCTTGACGAAGTTAACAGAGCCCTGTCTGAAACGCCAACCTAATTAATTATCGTCTCCATAAACCCCGTTTATCGTTTACAGGCTAAGTTAGCGGGTCTGGGCAGCTTTCTTGGAGTATTCCGCTGCTGGGGGTTTACATGTTTTGTTGCCCCTGTTAGCATGCTACTTTTTCCATTGAGCTCTCTGTTGAAACGTAGCAGCATTATTGTTGGATGGAAACGTTAAATCATTGAACTGTAGCTACATTTAACCTCCGATCCGGGTTGTTTTTATCTCTTACAAACCTGTACATTAAGTCATCACACTTAAAAACAGTTAATTTGGTGCAACGTGGAGTTTGATGTCCTCTGCTCATATTATCATATATGTGGAGCCTTTAAGTAATGAAACCAGAGCCTCTTAGGTCTAATCATTTAGTGGTTTTACTGTTGACATATTTGATGATAACGGACTATTATTGAGAAATAAACTTACATTTACTCTCAGTGTTGTGTTAGTTAAGGTCGAGTCTGGTTTAGGAGGAGCAGGCTTTGACCTTTGTTTACCACAGCTCAGTTGTTGTTCTTGGTATAGTTGGTATAGGATATGTTTGTCCTGAGGTAAGTGAACCTGTCAGGATGGTGACTTCTTTGTCATGCTTTATTTATACCTGTGTACCCACTAAAAGAGCCAGGATAACTGGGGTTGTAGGACATATGACGAAGGCTGTGCAATATATCAAATTTAGATTTCAATTTAGGCTCCAAGCCATCACAAAAACAGTGATATTGACAACAAAAAACCCTGACTGTTGTTAAAATAAATTTGCCTTAATGCACTATTTTATTTTGTTGCATTCAGAATGACATGCGCACTTTTACTGTTTCTGAAGTGGCATCAGAACTAGTACCGAAAGTAGACTGTCCACCATTGCTGCAAACACTTAATCAGATGTAGTGTCTTTGTCACTTTATGCTCTTTTAAAGCGACTAGCAACAAATCTAGTGACTTTTCTGGTGTTATTGGAGACGCTGAAGTGAGAACATGTACAGTTCTTACTCTGATCAATGAGCATCAGTGCTGCCGTAAGCCTCTCCCCTCACCAAAGCAGTCACTAGCTGCGTTTCCGTTACAGTTTTTCACAAAATAAAAGCAGTATTCCTAAAACGTTGACAAAGTACATTTGTGATTTCCAGGAGTTTTCATTGAATGGTGTTTAACACATAATCTGTAATTCTCGGAAGAATCCACGTTGAGGAGGATGGAGATGTTTAATTCCTTGTAAATTCTGCATTTCGCTGTTTTTTCTTCTCAAGGATGGTGGTTATATTTTTCTCTTTAATTATTTGTAAAAATATTTCAGTCTCCTCCATCCAAACATACTGCTCCATCTTTACTTGAAATCAACTGGTCACATGACTCCCTACGTCACGTCCGGTGACGTGTAAATGCAATAAAGTGTTTCCGTTACACTTTTGCGATATACGTCTATAGAGACACGTCTGAAAAACCACTTCGGGAGAGCGTAGAAACTTTTAGGTTTTTTTTTTAATATGTAGGTGTTTCCATTACCGGTTTTTCATTGTGGTTTAGGTTTTGTACAGTTCTTGGGGTAATAGAAACGCAGCTACGGAAGCTGGCCTCTGGTTGATCCTGTCCTACCTTATGTTCAGATATCTAGACTATAGACACAAAACTGTATCAAGTAAAAAATGTTATGTGTTTTATTTATTCTATTATTACATTTTTTACTGTTACGTATTAAAAAAGTGAAAACTTGAGGGAACAACTCTACATTTACAGATGAGCGTGGTTGTTACACCCTGAATGTCCTGCCTTGGCGCGGTGACTTATCATCTTCCATAGTGACCAGAAATAGTTGTGATTTAGATTTTTCCATAATCAAGCAGCGTTACATCTGGCCTGCGCTGAAAGTTGATGTAACTGCTGGCTGAAAATAAAAATATGTTTGCTCTTTTTCTTGCGGCTGTAGCTCAGGAGGAAGAGCGGTCGTCCACCAGCTGGAAAGTTGGTGGATCGATTCCAGGCCTTCCCTGACTCCATGCTGAAGTGTCCTTGGGCAAGACACTGAACCCCAGACAGAACTTCCTCACGTTGTTTTACTCAGTCTTCATATTTACCTGAGCCATTAGTCCAGTGATGCATAATGTTGGTGGTTGACATCTGTAGTTGGGAAGAGAACCATTCTCTTTGTTTTATAATGAGAAGCTAAATCAGTTGTGTGACTTAAATGTTTAATTGTTTTGATCTCGTTAGAAAAGGTAGCTAAACTCCATTTTCAGTCTTGTTTTGTGAAACAGGCTTCTTCCTCTTTAGCAGAGGTTGTCCTGGCTCTTTTTTCTTTGTTAGAAGTTTTTTCAGGGCTCCTGAGGAGCTCAGAGGGGTGTCTCCGATGACCTCTGAATGCTTCCGATCTGAACCATGTTGTCACATCTCGACTGTGAGGGTGTATGCCATTCATTAGCAGCTTGTGCCTGCCTTGACTTGCAGTCAGCATTGCACTTCCTGACCAATAAGCTGCTATGGCCAACTGTTTATAGGTGCAGACCCCTAACTGAAACCATGTGTGCCTGGAGCTGGGTAAATATGTTGCCAGGAGACCTTACTGATTTGCCACTCTTCTGAGACTCAGCAGCAACTGTATGATCAGTTAAAACAGGATTGTTGTCCAGACAGGAAGGCTGATAATTACTCTGGGTGTCATTACGGTAAATAAACCTTTTGTGAAGGCATGGATTAGACGTAAACTGGAGTTTGTCGCCTCACTTTCCTTGATGCTTGTTGACCGAGGTGAAGAATTAGTTGATTTTAGCTCCTGAACGATAAAGGAACTCGTGTTTGAGGGCTTTCACAACAAACTGAGTTTGTGGCATGTTGTTGCAAAGTCTTCTTTCCTGTAAAACCAGTTTTTTAATTTATCACTTGTAGTTTGTACGAGTTATCGTTGCTGAGGAAAGGGTGGGGGTGTGTGGGTTTTTTCCCCTTTCATAGGGGGAAGGATAATTACTGCACTTGAGTGTAGTGTCAGTTTTACCCAGGAAACCAAGTTCTGTGTTTTTTGAGAGAGAGTTGAGTTTCTCTTTCAGGCTGCAGTCACTGATTTAGCAGCTAAAAGTGGAGCTGTGTGTTTGTTTGCTTGTCCAGGTAAGTTTCTGGGTTCTTGAGTCATCTAGTGTCAGCCTTGTACGTCCTGTAATACTGTGAGTGGAGGAGGTGGAAGGGAAGAATCCATCACAGGCTGCAGGAAGAGAGTTTGGTGTTTTTAACCCTCCCCCCTCTCTGCTGTGTGGCTGTCAGGAAGAAAGCCCCTTCCCCCTGTCGGCTTCTCCTGACTTCTCCACTTTAACTGGAGACTTCCATTACACATGCCACTTGTGGTCTTCCTCAGTCCAGGGTTAAATGTCGTGTACTAATCCTGACAAGGCATAGTCCACTAAACCAGGACCAGGTCACGTGTTTCAGCGTTGACATTGTTCATTGTGAATGTCACCCGATTATTGTCAAAGAAATAATCTGGATTATTCGGTGTTAATTTCCCATCACTATAAACGTTTGAAACTACTTAGTCTTCAAGTTTTATTTATCTCTATGTTTTGATGCCAACATAATAAAAAAAAATAATATAACAACAAAGTAGATTCCATCTAAATCTCCTCTGCTGTGTGAAGAATAAATACATCCCACATTTTAACTCTGGATTTCTATCAGAGGAAAAAATGAAAAGGCTCCAGGACCTCTACCTGGACTTGGGAGGTTTCTTTCTAGAAGCTACATTATAAAAAGGCTTTTGAACATTTCTTTAGAAAGCAGGANGTAGAAAGTAGGGATGCTCCGATCATACTTTTA
>CM047996.1:3110379-3121520 GCA_026261665.1 Melanotaenia duboulayi | reverse complement strand
AACCGGTTTCTTAAAGGTTCTTTTTCAGTAAATTATTTTGAATCGCATGTTTTTTTCTTTCAGCTCAGAAGATCTTAAAGATGAAGGCTGTGTGCTGCCATCACTGACGCTGCAGACCTGAACAGAACGTCTGTCCTGACCTGGCAACATACGAATGGCACAGGGAAACCACCAGATTGACATTCAGGTTTTACATGACCTGCAGCAGAAGTTTCCTGAAGTCCCAGAGGGTGTTGTCTCCCAGTGTGTCCTGCAGGTGAGGGGAGGCTGATACTAGACATTTCCTTCTGGTAGGGCTGGCTCATCAATATCTATTAACTCTTAAAAATCCAGTAGATTACCCCTGAGCACGATCTAGTAACTGTGGAATCAATTACTCCAAAAAGCAAAGAGCAACAACATCCTTACTTTAACTAAGATTACCCATTTCTGATAATTATTTTTTTATGAAATTATTTTTTTATGTGTACGCCACCTGGTGGAGCTTCTGTAGTTCAGACTGGGCTCATGTACCACAGAGGAAACATGGCAGCTAGCCGGAAGAGCTCAAGACTCCAGAACGGGTTTGATAATTTAATTTAATTCTGAGTTTTTTCACCTCAGAACAGGTAACGACATGGTGCAGAATTAATTTAGAGGTTGTTTCTAGCAGCTGCACGTTGCAGAGACAGCAAGACATGATCAGTAACAAGGAAACGACATGTTTAGTCTGTACAGAAATTATATAACCACATTTTTATTCATTTACTTTTTTAAAAAATAGTTTTTGTTTTTACATTCGTGAACAGATGTTTGCAAAAGAACTCCTGTTTTTCTTTATTAACACAAATCTGTCTTACAACCACAAAGATTCTTTTATTCACATCAACAAACTGGAAGTTCACAGCCAGATCTTCTTTTTTTAACAGGGTGTCAAACCTTGATTTACAAATACAAAAACTCTTTCTGGCTGTAGTGAACCCACAGTCCATCCCAGTCCAGGACCAGGACCGTCCCTCCTGTGATCCGTGGCTTGTCTGGTGAAGGATTCAGAGCTAGTGAGCAACAGAGTTTGAAAAAAAGAAAGACAGTGTTAACGTGATAAAGTAATTGTGTAAATGAATGAATGTGATAAGGTGATGTGCCCTGCACTCATTCTAACCCTGCTTACTGAGGTTTACACTGAGAGACCAGTTCCCAGGTAGTAGGACAGTGTTTGGAACTCGTAGTTCTACGTGTTTTATGGCAGCTTTATATTTTCATTGTTTACGGTAACATGGCCCCATGGTTTGGTTTTTTTATACACCACCACCAGGTCCTGTTTCAGAGCTCGTGTTTTTTTCTTTAGTTTTATGTAAACGCTCAGATCAAAATAAAAAGTTTCTGTTATTTGTTGGATTTTCCTTTTTTTAAAAAGGAAATAAAATGGAAAAAAATAGTCCAGTTCCAGGCATAAGATCTGGCAGACCGGGTAGAGGTTTCACAAGATATGAGAAAAATATTTGCTCTAGTACTACGTACAAATCCTATCCTTGCTGCAAGAAAGAATATTTTCTGATCGTGGATAAGTGAGAAACCTCCCAATATAGCAAACTGGCATAAGATCATAATGAAATGTTTTCTTCTGGAATATCTGACCCTTCGTCTTCACTCTGCAAAGGAACAGTTGGAGGAAATCTGGAGTCTACATATTCTTTTTACCAACTCTATGGTGGCTTCAACACTGTGGACCTCATTTCTATTTGCCTTTACACACCGTCTGCCCATGCAGACTGTACAGATCTAAGTTGTACTAAGATTTGTTCTGTTTGTATTTGTCTTGTTTATATATTATAAACAGTAAAACTTCAATAAACATATGGAAGAAAAATAAAAAAGATGAATAGTGTGGTGTGTAAAACATGCCGTGGGCCAGTCGTAGCATCTGTGTTAGACGTACAACCCCATCTCCACCCAGTTTCCTCCTCCCGTCAGACAGAACTGCGTCTCTGAGCTGTGACCTGATGCTTCCTGACGTTCTTCTTTTATAAACATCATTCTTATGCTTTGACGGTGAACTTCTTTCCTTCTCTTTCTTGCAGAACAACAACAACTTAGACGCCTGCTGTGCGTACTTGTCCCAGGTCAGTCCCAGATACCTTTACAGTGAAGAAGGGAATCTCAGTTTTGCTGAAGACCCCAGCTTCACCCGGCTCCGAAATCACATGACCCAGCTGAACCTGGGCGTGCAGTCTCAGAATGTGCATGTGGCCCCGGTGAGAATGAACGGCAGCCGGACTCTGGCCCACAGCATGAGTGACGGGCCCCTCCAGACAGGCCAGGCCCCCAGTAGTGACTTCTTTGAGCCGGAGCCCCAGTCGGCCCCGGTGCAGGTTCCCTCCACCCTCAACGTGTTTGGCGTGACGGAGTCGTCTCGTAAGCCACAGCCTCCCCAGCACCTCGGACTCTACCCTCTGGGTGTGAAAGGAACCACGGTGGGTCCCAAGCACATGCCACGCTTCAACCCCATCACCGTGACGCTGGCCCCCAACCTTCAGACGGGCCGCAACACGCCTACTTCTTTGCACATACATGGCGGGCCGCAGTCGGGTCTCAGCAGTCCTCAGGGTAACTCCATCTACATCCGTCCCTACGTCAGTCAGTCCAGTACGAGCCGGCAGAGCCAGCAGCAGGGGGGGCGGGCCCAGTACAGCCCCACCTCTCAGCCACAGCAGCAAATCTACCAGATCTCCCAGCCATCCTTCCAGTCCAGCTCCTGGTCTGTCCCTCAGCACGCCTCCTCATCCTCACATACCTCACAGACCTCTCACGTCTACATGCCCATCAGTTCCCCCACAAACCCCCAGCCGCCCACTATACCCTCCTCTGGAAGCCAGGCATCCTCCTCTTCCTCTGGCGTCTCCTCTTGCTCCCCGTCGTCCTCCCTGTCTGCCATTAGCCAGTACAACATCCAGAACATCTCCACCGGCCCCCGCAAGAACCAGATTGAGATCAAGCTTGAATCTCCTCAACGGAGCAACTCCACAGCTGTGCTGCGGACCAGTGGTGGGCAACAGTGGGCCAGGAACATGGGGGGGCAAGTGAGCATGGGCCCCGCCTACATTCACCACCACCCTCCGAAGTCCCGGGCCTCGGTGGGAGGCGGGGGCACAGCGTCTTCGCCCCGCGTGGTGGTGACCCAGCCCAACACCAAATACACTTTTAAAATCACAGTTTCCCCCAACAAACCCCCAGCCGTGTCCCCCGGAGTCGTGTCCCCGACGTTTGAGCCCAACAACCTTCTCGGACTGCCTACAGACCACCACTTTGTGGAGCCAGAGCCCCTCCACCTATCGGACCCGCTGTCGCCGCACCGGGACAGGCCGAGCGAGCCTCGCAGACTCAGCATGGGCTCTGATGATGCAGCGTACACACAAGGTGAGCTGAAGACCACTCTGACATGTTTCTTGTCTTCACAGGTTAGCTCAGAGCTCAGGAGCAATTCAAGATGTCATCCTGGTCAGGTTGTTTGTAAAGTTCAAGCAGATGAGTTGAGTTTACTCTGCCTCAGTCTGATGGAGCAACCGGAAAGTTTTAGTCCTGCTTTAAAAAGAAATTAAAGTTCACTCTGAGGAACTTGGCGTTTCCCCTAGATTGACTCAGCCGAGGTGATCCGCCACGCCTTCAAAATGAGACGTCAACATTTCTTAACTCTTCTTCGGCATTGCTGCCTCCAGAGGCGCAGCAGCTACTCTGCTGTCAGACGTCTGCTCTGCTCGTGAACGCTAGGTCTGTTGTGGAGTCTGTTTAGGGGAAAGGTCACTGCAGACAAGTTGCTTCAGAATTTACAAGTTGAATAGACAGTGTTTCTAAAAGAGGTGTGCTTAAAAACCGGCCACGCGCATGAGAACGGAGTATGTGCATGGTTAACACCATGTCAGTGAAAACAGACATCGTGAGGATTTCTGCACTACGAGGGAAAAACACAGTACTTACAGAGAAGAGAATCACCCTCGTGAGACCAATGTCCTCACGGCGGTGACCAGTTCTGTCCCGCACGCTCGGCTAAACCGTCCTCGCTCACTCGAGTTTTGATTCTCCGGATCTGGAGACTGTTGTTGATGCTTATCCTCTGATTGGTCGGTTTCCAGCCGACAAGAAAGAACTTCTCTGAAATGTTGTCTACACATAAATTAACATGTTTAAAGGGCGAATCCATGAATTCTCGGGAACTCATTTAATCTTCTCTTGTTGCTGCTGCTTTTCCTCATCCTCCTCTGACATGTATTAGTAACAGAACAGCTTAAGCAGAAGATGACTTCCTGTCCCAGATCTGACCCATGTTCCTGTCCTCTGGCAAAAGCCAACTGGGTCCAGTCTCCTGGGACCACTGGGATGCTCTTCTGCGTCTCCGAGTTGTGCTTTATTTTCCGCTTTAGTTAAATAATGATAAAAAGCATCCGTTGAATTATGTCTTCACGTTTATGATGATGACGAAGTGTCCTCCTTCCTCTCTCCTCAGCATTGTTGGTGCATCAGAAAGCTCGGATGGAGAGATTGTGGCACGAGTTGGAGGTGAAGAAGAAGAAGTTGGAGAAGCTAAAAGAGGAAGTGAATGAAATGGAAAACGACCTGACCAGGAGACGACTGGAGAGATCCAACTCAGCCTCCCAGATTCCCTCTGTAAGACCCGTCCACTCATTCAGGCCGGATTCTGTTGATTCTGGTCCAGTTGGACCAGTCGCACATTACTGGGATGTTTCTGACCCGAATCTGGTTAATTTCTCTTCTTCTCTGTCAGATTGAGGAAATGAAGCAGCTGCGTTGCAAAAACAGGTCACTGCAGATCGACATTGACTGTCTGAGCAAAGAAATCGATCTCCGCCAAACAAACGGTGAGTAAACATTACGACGGCGACTGGAGTGGAAGACCTGGGTTCTGTGGTTGGGATCCGATCTGCTCGCATCCTCTCTGTTCATGATGCAGCTGTAGAGTTATTAACCAGCATCTCTTCCTTAATTACATCCTGTTTCTGGTGGATGACGACAGATTTACTGCCTTTACTTCGTCAGCTCTGTCTGAAGCTGCACATTAAACCCGAGCAGCTGGCCATGCTTCTGCCTCTGACGGAGTTGACATGAACAAGACTTTGATAGGCAGGATTTCATTTAAAATACTGTGTTATGCTAGCTTTGTTAATTTATATATCTACAACCTTTTTAATTTGATGTGCATGTATGTACAGTTCTTTTTTTTTTTTTAAGTGATCAAAACTTGGAACTCTTGCTGAGGACAAATAAAATAACTAGAGACCTTACATTTCAGCAAAGTTTCACAAAAAAAGTAAAAATATGTGGAAACAATAACTAAAAGGTATACACACTTCCCTCCAATTTAACTTCTTAAGTATGTCAATCATGACGGATTTATTGATTTTATTATATAAACTTGGGTTTATAGTGTAGGATATGGTTTGTCCCAATTCTCAAGAATGAGTGAAATTTAATACAATAAATAAAAAGTAATAAAAAAACTTAATAACAAGATTAAGAAATAATAAAATGAATAAAAAGCACAAAGCTGGAAAACGCATGTGAGGCTGATCCGCTCGGGCTCGGAGCTACTAGTAATAGTAACTAGTAATAGTAACTAGTGAAGATTGGCATGACACTATAAATATTGCTTTCTTTCAACGTGCACGCTGCTTGTGTGGGCTTCACGCACAAAAGCAGCGTGCACGTGGTTGACAGGTGCGGAGAGAAGATTCCCTTCATAAACTCTGCTCGACGTTCGTCTGCAGAAACCTTTGAGCTGTGTTTCACTGCTCTTCTTGATGATGTGGACATTTATTCCTACAAGGTCTCATATGATGTTAATACAGCATCGCCCCATCTGCATACCTCCCTTTACAGAATTCTCCCACTCCCCCTCCAGAATACTCTGGAGGAAGAACGGAGAATCTTCCAGAAATTCTAGATACAACCCAGCATTCAGTGTTTATTTTACTGCATTCTTGGTTGATTTCATGTGAACGTCTGCAGTTTTTATGTTGAGTGATGCATTACTTGACCTTTTTAGAGCAGACCTGTAGTTTTATTATTGGTCCGAGTCGTTTTCTTTACCTTGTGTGGAGTTGAAAAGATTCTAAACTTAGTTTACTCTTTTTAGACATCAAATATCTAAAATCTTTCTTCTTAAAAAAATGGGTTAGGAATTGATGAAGGAATCGATATTTGATGACAATGATATCGATAAAATCTTTTTTCATTCCCACATCCCTGCCGCCAGCTGATGTTCATTTTGTCCCTTATGCTGCACCGTAAAGCAGAAGCTCTTCATCATGAACGTTTTTCTGTATTATAGAGCAGATCCTGGTTTCATCCAGAACCACCTCTTTACTCTGATCAGATTATTGATCCTCAGGGGGAATTCACATCCATCAATTAACTTTGGTTTCCTTCTGTCTCCATCTGTCTACAGGACCACACTTAAATCCCAGCGTAATCCATAATTTCTATGACAACATTGGATTCCTTGGCCCCATCCCACCCAAACCCAAGGGTACTTTATCTGTTGGTAAGTTCACCTTTATTTTTGCTGTAGAAATCCAAGTAATTGTGGTAATTTTTCAAGTGATTTTGTGGCCTTTATAGACCATGCACTAAAAGCCAAGAATCGAACCACTGCCAGCTGAGCTGAGGAACAGTTAGGTCTGCCTCTTCTAGCTGGCGAAATAAATACCATCCAACATATGTTACACTTGGATTGCATGCAGAGGACCTGCCTCAATCCAGATGCGTGCAGCACAAGAAGCACCAATCCTAGCATGTAGCATACCAAATTCACTGGAATAAACTGTTAAAAGCCTCTACCAAGCATCAACAAAGCACAATTAAAATCACAAAAACTTTTTAAAAATGCACTTGAGGTGTTTGCAACTCGTGTTGAATAAAAGCAAAGCGGTCGGGCTGTGGGAGGAGTCTGCAGCAGAGCGCTGCAATGCCAGAGGCGCTCATACAGCACAAGAGTAAAGTGAGGAGCAAAACATGGGATCATTTCATTTTTATGTTCGCTGAAAACCTGAGATTAAAATTTGATTCATCGCCCAGCCTTATGCAGTGATTCCCAACCCTGGTCCTCTAGGTCCTCTATCCTGCAGGTCTTAGATGTCTCCCTGCTGCAACACACCTGATGTACGTAATGCACTCCGTTATGTTGTTCTACATCGATGCTGGAAACTAAAAAAAATAAAGGCAAACAAAAGGCTGTCTAACTGAAACTGGCTACCATTTCATGTCAACATCCTGCTAGTTTCCTCCTGTTCAACACGAGCTTAATGATAAACAAGAGAGACGATCAGCTGATCACACCGTCATGATTCAAGAAGCGACGAGAGGAAGGAAGGTAGAGGAGGCACACAGACGGAGAGCTACCGGAGCAGCAACGTCTGCACAAAACGACGCAAACACAAACAAACCCCAAACACGGCAGAAGAAAGCGTTGTCGTTGGACCATGCATTTAGCCCATCTCAAGCCTCTGCATTTCGTCTTAATCACACTGTTTGCTGTGTTACTAACATGATATGCTGACTCAGGGTGCAGGATGGTCAGTGTTAACATTTAGTTCAACAGGCTAACGCTGCATTTTCTGAAGTACAATCATTTTTGGGCAGCTGTGTTTGAGCGCAGTATATCTGTCTGACCATTGTATCCTCGGCCATTTTCTCTACCAAACGTCCCACTGCTTCAGGTTTTCTTTTGGGAGGCCTCATGCATTGTGCATGGAGAGGAGGAGTGGGCCAATCAGTGTGTGTGTGTATCAGTTGATCCACACTGAGCGGTTGCGAGTCACCAATAAAGCTAATAAAGACCTTCAGATTCAGATTTCATGCTGAGACAGCATCAAGGAGGGCGCGGTGGATTCTGTGGCACATTGGTCTATGTGTGGGAAAGCCTGGCGGTGGCTCATAGCTCACGTTTCCTCCAAACAGCACTCTGATGGTAACACTGATCAGCAGATTAATTAATTAGATTAATTAATCGAGCAGGGACGAGACTCAGAGGTTGGAGCAGTTTGAAGGAGATCGTTACAGGATAGCTTGCTGTCCATTCCCTCCTCTACTCAGGATGCAGCAAGACATGATGTCACCTTTGACATCAAAGTGCAGAGGAATTAGGATTGGGATGTGCTGCCCTAACTGAAAGAAGGGGAAAGTTTCCCCTAAAACCTACCAGAGACACAACAGGAAATAAATCTCTCCATCAAAGTTTCTTTGTTGTGTTCTAGATGTTTCTCAGGAGGGTGTGACCGGATGAAGCTCCTTCACAGGTGGAGCTATGATGCCTTAGAAATATTCAGCTTGGCTTTTCTCGTCAATCTGATTGAAGCTGATTTCTGCAAATTGTGTTTTACAACAAAATTGTGTTGAATTTTACTTTCCAAAGGCCGTTTTCTCAAAATGAGTTTTTATTTCTCGTATTCTTGAGTCTAAAATCTCCGTACAGACACCAAACTTCTGGTTCTGCTCCTGTCTGCATTTTTAAAGTTTTTACTGGACGGTTTTTTGATCTCTCATTCACAGCCTGATTTATAAAACATTTTAACCCAGAAACATGCCAAAAATTGAGGTTTTTCTGGTTATTGAGAGTATTTTCTTAATTATGAAGTGATGAATAGACACACAATCGCGTCTGGAATACCTTTTGACTCCATTATGTCAACAAAATGCAAAATGAACGTTGAACTGGGCTTAATCCAGTGTTCAGATTTTTTTTTTCTTAGAAATATATGCAAATTTGCACTTTTTGGCCATATAATACACAATTTACATATTTATACATAAAATTTAATCAAATTTGTAATGCAAACAATAATAGCCAGAATATGAGTATTAAACCAGGAAATTCAGTTTAAAATTTGACCCTTTTTGCCTGCAGCGTCACCTTAAGTCAGAAAGAAAGAAAAGATGGAAGACGTTTTCCTCCTGCCTTGGAAACGTTTCACATTTAAACAGGAAAGATGAAACCTCATGTGGACAGATTAGAGATTAGTTACTTTTATTAAAATATTACAATTAATATCTTTTCTGTTTTGTTCATATTTACCAAATTCATTCTGTGGGCCAGATTGGACCCTCTGGTGGGCCGGTTTTGGCCCCCAGGCCATGCGTTTGACATCCCTGATATAAAATGTAAGCCACTGCGTACAGACTTACACACTCCCGTTTCCGAGAAACTGCTGATGATGGCGCTCGGGGGTGCTGGAGATGTTTGTATGTTTAGTCTGTTTTCATCCAGCATCGGATTTAAATTCTAACATGTATTTATCCAGAATTTATCATGCTGACCTTCCTCTCCTCCTCTTCCTCTCAGACTCGAGCAGTAAGACTGTGAAGCCCGCTGCCGACCAGGAGGAAGACGAGGGAACTCAGTGGAGCTGCACAGCCTGCACCTTCCTCAACCATCCCGCCCTGAACCGCTGTGAACAGTGTGAATTCCCGCGGCACTTCTGAGCCGCCGTGCCACCACATGCCGCCTCTTCCTCTGCAGACGACAGTAGCCACGCCCCCTCCACTCTCCTCCGGTGAACTCGGACGGAGTCACGGTTTCATCGTCCCGTTTTCCTCCTTCCTCTGAGGTTTGACTGGATAGTGTTTACAGCTGAAGGTTGGATCATACCTCACCTCAGAGGCTCGCCGCCCCGGGACGCCTCGCTGCTCCCTCTTACAGTATTACCAAGGTGGCCCTGCAGTGTGACAGCACACACACTTTCACATGCACACACACAGGTCCCGGTGTACCTTTTGCTCATTGCTTATTGTAGTGTTTTCTTCTTCTGTGGTGGCGTACGTGGGGATGGGCGCTCCGTTCAGCCTCTGAAGGGAAACTGACAGACTGCTCGTGGAGTTGAAATTTGCTCCTCGGTCCTGATGAAACGTTGCATGCTCGGCGTACCGTACACGGAGGCTCTTCCTGTACATAATGTTAGAATGAGCTTTAAAACTTCTCCCTCACGTATTTCCTCAGCGTATTAGCTTTACAGACTTTAACCTTTCTGTCTTGTTGTGTTGCTCTCAAACAAATAAGCACCATCTTCCCTGTTGAAGCTTTTTACCTGATAAGCATCAGAGTTGAAGCTGGGGGGCTGTAATAAAGCAAGATGACGAGCTGCCATCTTATCTAACAACTGGAATGTCAGATTGATGTTTGGGACAACGACACCTCAGTGTGAAGAGATGCTCCTGGATCAGCTGATCGGCTCTGAGGATCAACGTGAAAAGGTTGCTGGTTGAAATGTCTGTGCCTTAAACACATCAGGTCAGGACTGCTCCTTTCTGGAAGCTGACCAAGTAGATAAATAATTCAGTAAATAAATAAAACCACCGTCAGAACGAAAAGCACAACATGACTGTCCACTTTGTATTCTCTCATTTCTATTTGGCTCAGTTCATCCTCCGGAGCTTTTATTGATGAGGGTGCTTCTAAAGTTTACTTATTGCTATTAAGTTACCTTAAGTGTGGAGTAGTTACCATTTCTTCTTGTTTTTTTTTCGTTTGTTTTTATTTCCACGTTTGTGAACTGTTGCCTTGCATTAGTGCCTTTGAATTTATATTGACAATCTATTCTGTAACATCCAAGTGCTATTTTAAAAACCAAATTCTTATTCATGTGTAAACCCGTTTAGAAGTAAAAGTTGAATTATGGTCTCTTAAGCACTTATGTCGTACTTTTTTCAACCCAGAGAAACCAGTTATCAGCTTTAACTGCATCTTGATGTGAAGAGGCAGTTTATTCATGTTTTATTAATGAAAAAAAGGAATTTGGATATCTAAAGTATTTTTTTTTTTAGCTGGGAAAACTGTCTTTGTAACAGATAAGTTATTTGTAAAAATAAAAAAAAAATTCTAAAGGTAGTTGTGGTATTTTTGTATCGCTGCAGTGTGTCCACTAGAGGGCAGCAGAGATCAGCCTGTGGACAGATTATCACTCACTTCCAGTTATGTTTATCCACATTAAAAGACTAAAAACTGATTAAAATGTCCTCGTGGTGATAAATCAGAGAACATGAATAAACTTTATAAAATAAAAACATGTTAAAATGTTTTTACGTAAAGAAGTTCAGCAGGAACATGAGTGGAAGCAGGTTATTCATACAGCTACACCTACAGAGGTTTTCTCCAT
>CM047996.1:3094247-3104256 GCA_026261665.1 Melanotaenia duboulayi | reverse complement strand
AAAAAACATCTTTCCATTAATAATCTGGATCACCAAGTGGAAATATGTGCAACAAGCTGAAAAAGGTCCATAGAAAGATAAGTTGGTAGTTTTGTGTGCAGTGTAAGGAGCTTGATGTGTTAGTAGGAGGATCATTTCTGGTCTACTGTCTGATGGTGGTGGTAGACTGGATCTTGGTGTGACCAGCTCCATGGGTTCTGTGGGGTTGCTGGGGTCTGGGGTCTGTCACCACCTCATCTGTGTCCCTCCTCTTTAGTAAAGTAACTAAGTAAAGTTAATTTATAAAGCGCTTTTCAAAGATGGAAATCACGTGTTGTACATATGTGTAAAAAAACAATATACATACATACTTTACTAAAAAGCCATAAATATCTCCATTTCTCTTTGTTCTTATATCTTGCTCTACCAAACCAGACTGGTTCCAGGATCTGTTTCTCAACATTTTCATGCTGTAGCTACTTTAAAACCCACTAGCAGCATGTAGCGCTAGCTTAGTCGGTGCTAAGTAACATGCATACTGAGCTTCTCTTTAAGCAACTAAGTTGATGTGCAGTCCCAAAATAAACTCACTGAAAACTCAATATTACCCCCCATTAGCTTAAAACTAATCTAGATATATATAACTAGATTAGCACCGCCGTGTAGCTTAATGCTAACATCAGGTTAATAGCCTTACATAACATAGATAGGTAACTGCACTTGCACAGAGAAAGAATCTCTTTTAGAAATGTGCAGCCACATGTCAATATTTTTAAAGGATAAATAATTATGAAACTACTTAATATTTACTAAACTGGTGTAGTGATACTGGTGATCCATGGACATCCATTGACCGGTCAATCAATCACCTGAGGTGCCACCTGGAGTGTCCAAACAGATTTTAGAGGTAACCAGTGCCACGCTGGCTCCTGCTCTAATGCCGCCTCTCTAAAGCCAGGTCAGTTACACCACTGATATGGCTTTAAATCACAGGTCACTGCTGGGATTTCTCCAGCAGGATCCGGAGATTATTTAGAAGACTTATTAATTAACTACATCAGCCTGATGTGCATTAATGACTTTGTGTTGCAATGTCAGGCAGAGTAACCAACATGTAGGCGAATCAGCCACTCCTCAGCAGTGAGGGGGTTTTTCATTCTTCAGCTGGGAGTTTGATGACAGACCAGAAAAACTGGAGGTGACGTAATCACCTACTGCTGCAGTATTTCACGTGAATTCTCATTGTCTCTGAAAAGGAAAAGGATCATGCTGTGTTGGAGTAACAGACAACTTTCAGCTGTAACGCTTCCCCTGTGGACAGAGACATGTTGTCCCTTATAAACCAACAATGGGAGATTTTCGTAATGTATGCATAGACTGGGCATGTGTATGACTGCGATGACGGGCAGAAAGCGGGCTGATCAGTGAAGTGGGTTTGTTCAGTGGTCGTAGGAATTAGTAACATAAATCTCTTTACGCTGCTTTTCCTTTAACAAAGGTGTAAACTGATGATGACGGTAAAAACTAAAATGTGAACCAACCATAAGGACAATGCTGCAGCTTATTATCTGGGGTCCATGGCTTCTTCCTCAGAAAGTCTTCTATAGTCGGACCATTTCTACCCAGAGGATCATCAGGAGGCATGAACCTGCACAGAGAAACGGGAATAAGGCAGTGATGAATGCTGATCCAGGTATTCAGAAGATGTTCTACCTCTTCACCTCTCTGCAAACAGGAAAGCTTACTTGTCATTAGCAAACGTGTACATCAGAAGCCTCTCCTCTATGAACTTCTTCCACTGAGGATTCTCTGTCTGCAGGTCGCGGTAGTTGTCGTTGGACACGATGATGCCATCAGAGTCCACTGCCAGCTTGATGATGTAACGGTCGTCGTAACACACCACCCGCTTACCTTTCACGCAGCGGGAAGGTGTGTAGACCAGGATCTTCCTTCGTTCCAGTTCATGGAGGATGTGTTGATCTACAAAGACACAGAAGAAAGATGGAGTTATGTTTGACCGGATAGCTCTTCTGTTCTGAATATGCACATGTCAGATTCAGGAAAGAAGCAAATATGATCCCACGTGAACAACATAATGCATCTCACTTCCTCTCTCATTATCAGGTCATTATCAGACCAGATCAGCTCCTAGTGCCAGCCGGGTGGATAAAACATCCAGGATGAAGGGCTGGGAATTTACCTGCAGCCACTGGCTACGTGCCTCCAGTCATAATAAAGATAATTTCTTATTGCTTATTTCCTGGATTTTATGACTGTTTTGGTGATAATGCTGCTAGCTTTAACAGTTCCAGCTCACAGAGGAGCGGTCCGAAAACAGTGAGAGACAGACTTTCTCGTTTTACTGTAAAATGAGTCATTTCCTCTCACAGATTTCGGTCATATGAAAGCTGAGCTGAAGTAAAACAAGTCGACTTCCTGATCGTCACACCTAAGATTTACCTTCAGAGCTTCTGTGTCCCCGTTTCTAATTCTCAAAAACCTTTTAAATATTTTCCATGAAAAAAACATGACAAACATTCTGCGTTCATCCGGTTTAGTGATGAGGTTCCTGTCAGCGTGTTTGGAGGCAGTAATCACCATTTCTAAACTATAACATCAGCTGATAACAGCTCAGCATGAAGCCACCGATCAATACAGGCCAGAGTTATAATAGATTAAAAAAACGGCTCAAACATACATTTACATACAGATTTGCTCCTAAATGGTATTGTAGAGCGAGTCAGCCTATTTCCTTCATCACAGGAGAAAGAGGAAGGTGAGAAGACACCGTCTGCTGGGATCCAGAGAGGCCAACAGAGGAACTAACAGCAAGTCTCCACGCTGGATGTTCCCAGCACATCACACAGGCTGTTTTTAAGACTCGTTTAAAAACACACCTTTATGCTTTGGCCTTTAACCCGAAACGAGGCTGGGACAGTCGCTGTTTAGATTACTGGTGTTTCTCTTTTCCTGGTTTTACTTGTTTTTATTTATTTATTTTAATTTCTGTGTCCGTGTGTCCATTTTTATAAATTTCTTTTTAATTTTGTTCTACGGTTTTGATGTTTTTATTNTTTCTTTTTGTTCTACGGTTTTGATGTTTTTATTGTTCCATTTTATTTTTCATTCATTGTCTGCACCACTTTGTACATTACAGGGCAGCTGGAGTCTATCCCAGCATTTTGCAGGTGAGAGGCAGGTACACCTGGACAGGTCACCAGTCCATCGCTGCACTTGACTCCGACTGCAGCCTCTATTTTATTTGATCTTATTTTATTTCTATTTTGCTGTACAGCACTTTGGTAAGCCACGCAGTTTTTAAAGGGCTTTATAAATAAAGACAGTATGGTATGGTATGGTATGGTATGGTATGGTATGGTATGGTATGGTATGGTATGGTATGGTGTGGTATGGTGTGGTATGGTATGGTATGGTATGACATGGTATGTGTATGGCTGGAGAATCTGGGTGACTGTAAAACTGTACTGTTTGATGATATATTGATCAGGAAATGATAGATCACCTATCAGAGGTCTGAAAGTCATCCCTACATAAATCATTCCTTCAGTTTCTAAATTTCCGGGATCACATCGCTAGGACAACCCATGTCTGACAGCTGCTTCAGGTGGATGAGACAGAAACTCAGGGTTTCTGGTAGGAAACTGCCTAGTGGAGTCTGTTACCATGGTAACTGACTCAGGATTTGACTTTACGTGTCTCTTCCTGGATCGGAAAACTCAAGGAAAACATATCCAGACTTTTATCATCACCCACTTTCTGGAACAAGACCCTGGTCCAAGTCCAGGTAGAGCCGGTCCAGAAGTCCTGGTAGAGTTGGTGTTAGTGGTGCTAAGGGGCGTGTCTGACCTCACAGTCAGGTGGTCTCACCTGTCATGGGTGCCTCTGGCCGCGGCAGCTCCTTCCTCCACAGGGGAACGAACACAGTGATGTCCTGCAGACCTTTGTCCCAGAACCAGTTCACCGCCAGCTGGAGACCCTGGCACGAAAACACCTTCTTGTTGCCGTGGCTACAAGGGCACAAAGGTCAGAGTCAAAAAAAAAAGAAGAGAAAATGAGGAAAAAATCCACTTCTCCTTTTTCATTTCCATGCATGCTGTGCACACATGCCTCTCCTCCCGTTTTCAGGAAACCGATGGCGCAAGTTCTCTAAAAGCAGATTAATGAGTCACATGACTTCTCACATCCACTCTGATAAGATCTGAAACGGACACATATGGAGGATGATTGCTTTATCTTTTTATTTATTTAATCAAAATCAGGATTCCCTCATCCTCAGAAGAAAAGAAAAGCTGCTGCTGGAGGTTTGTAGTGTCTCACATGAACTCTGACCTGAGTCTGAGTTCATCCAAACCAGGGGTGTTAAACGTACAGCCCAGGGGCCAAAACCGGCCCTCCAAAGGGTCCAATCCGGTCCGCAGGATGAATTTAGTAAATTTAAAAATACCATAGAAGATATTAACTGGAATATTTTAATAAAAGTATCAGTAATCTCTAATGTGTCCACGTTTAAATGTAAAATATTTCCAAAGAACTTGTTTTACATACTTGTACTTCTTTGTACTAAAAGAAAAGAGAAAATGTGGCGTTTTCATTTTTTATAGATTATTATTATGTTATTTTACTGGTCTGGTCCCTGAACTAAGAGGAGTTTGACATCTCTGGATCTCTGGGTCCAGCTAACAGAGTTCCCATCTGAGTCCAGATGAGCAGAGAAGATGTCTGAAGCTCTTTCAGGTTCTGACCCGTGTTTCACTTTAATCTGATGGGTCGCTTCAGGCCTGTTTATCAGTTCCACTGATCTCATTAATAAACATGATGAAATCTTATTTTAAACTTTAAGAATAAGTTCTTCTGTTTAAACATGTAACCTGACTAGTGTAGTAAAACCTGCAGCCCCACTGGAGAACTGCTGCAGAGGTAAACTGGATAGTTTTGCCTGCAGGAGAAAGTAAAGTGTGGGACTTCCCCACACATCTTTCCCTGAGCAGGAAGTGGTGGCACAGTTTGCATACAGGTAGAGCACTGCGTTAATAAAAGCATCTCCCACGGCTTCACAGATGGACCATGGAGGTCAGTCTGGGGGTCTGCTGGTAGAATCATCCCGGACAACGCTTCAGCTACATCAGACTCCTAATCTTCCTCCTGTAGGCCTACAGTCTCCAGTTTCAGAACTTACACTTTCATCATCACTTCAGGAACTTTTCATACTCAGAGTTGTTATTTTCTCACAGTTCACAGCCTCAACTCTTCATCACTCTGACTCTTAACTCATCTTTCTTTAAAGTATTAGTAGTGAAAAATGAAGGTTCTGGTTCCGAAGCAGCAGCCTCTGGTACTGCTGGTACCTCCTACTGATCATGGTGAACATCCTTGCTGATGATCACAGAGCGTGAAGGAATCTCAGATATTCAGAAAAGCTGAACAGGAAATAAACTTGATGTGAAATGACCTCATTCATACAGAAAACCAGAAGTTACTGAAGACAAAACAACACAAAACAAAGATTAAGTGCAAGGATCATCACCCCCTGCCTCCAGCCCAACGGACCACACACCCTCCACGAGCCCACAGCTTTCCTGTCACACCTCCACTCTGTCACCCTGCAGCTCGACCTGGACCTCAACGCAGCCTCACCTCCATCCACATTAGAGCATTCTGAGACCTGCTCTGCCTCCACCTGAAAACCTGCTCAGAACAACTATGTTGGATTCCTCAGCACCTTTTCAACACCAGCCTGCGTCATAAGAGTTCATATGTGGTGGAAAACACCCTGCCTTGTTCCAGGACCTCAGAAATCTCAACCAGCTGACTACAGACCAGTTTCCCTAACACCGGGGCATCAAACTCCGGACCTCCAGGACCGCTGTCCTGCGTCGTTTTGTTGTTTCCCTGCTTCCACACACCTGACTGAAATTAATGGGGCATTGACAAGAAACTGTTGGATCCATCTGACTTGACTCTGATGTGTTGGAGCAGGGAAACAACAAAAACCTGCAGGATAGCAGATAGTTAACCCTAACCCCCTCAGGTTCCAGAGTTTAACACTTGTTCATCTCACATCAGAGATGACAGCTTTCTTTTTTCCCTGTTTTCACTCTGACTTTCCAACAAAGACCTAAAATGTTCTGAGCAGGTTCAGTTCAGCTCCTCCGTAAAGTTTCTACACCTGAACTTTTGAAGGTTTTCTGTGTCTCTCCTGATAACTGACTTCCTGCTCTCACACTGCTGCTCGTCATCTGTGAGAAAGCTTTGCTCAGTTTCCTCTGAGGACGGTGAGGAAGTTACTGCAGTGAGGTTGCACTGACAGACTCTGCATCACAAAAAAGCTTCAAGCTGAAGAGATCCAGGCCAGGAAAACATGTTCGTGTCAATAAACAAGCCTGAACCGTCAACCTGTCTTACCTGGAAAAAGGTGTGACAGTGTCATGTCCTTACAGGAATACAAGCTGTAAGAACATCTCTTTTGTTTTCTATTTTCAGTTCAAACCACTTCCTCCACCTCCTCTCGGTCTTATCTAAACTAATTTTTACTCAGAACTTCCTTGTTCACCATTTTACACCCGGTCAAGGTGTCAGCCATGTGGTCACATGACACAGCAGCAGGTAGAGTCACAGGAGTCACTTCACATGTCTCATGGAGTTTGAGAAACCTGCTGCTTCTTCTGGACATTTTCAACCCCACAGTTCACACTGGCCTTCAACCACAGAGCCAAGACTCAGGTCCAAAGACCTGGTCCCTGACCCGAACTCAGACCTGAACCTGACTCAGAGCTGAACTAAAGCCAGAAATGCGCAGACAGAAATGTTTTCATGTAAAGATCTGGAAAGAGGAAGTGACTGAATTTATGAAATGAAACCCGCTAGGACACATGAAGTAACATGACTGTAAAACTGAAGGATTGAAATGTTTTTTTTCCAGATGATCCAACAGCAGTAGTATGAAGTGACGTTGAGCTGAACTCAGATTATTTCCAGGAAGTGACAGGACACTTTTCTGTCTCGGTCATATAAAAACTTGGTGTCGGTTCTGAAAGAAAATCCAGATCTTGGTTCTGTTCGGTTTCACTTTGTGTTGGAGAAGATTCGTAATTTATTCACTGACATTTGTACTTTCCGTTTATCAGATGATGAAAGCAGCTGAAATCTATGATCAGAAATAAAACACCAAACTTCTGGATTTTTCTGGTGTTCCCGACTCACCTCATGGCGACGTTGCTGCCATCTATGACCACCGGTCTGAAGCCGGTCCCGGACTCTCTGTCTGGTCTGGTTCTGCTGGGACTCGGACTGCAGCCTCTGGGCACCAGTTTGGGGCTGTTCGAGAAGTTCTTGTTGCTGTAGGTGCTCGTGTGGCAGGTCTTGATGAGCTCCTCCAGGATGTCGTTGGTCTGGGCGTCATGGCGGAGGCTGTCCAGGACCCTGACGATGTCCCGGCGAGAGTAGCCCAGCTTCAGGAAGCGTTCCACCTTGCTGTGCTGAAGGTCCATGACCGAGTCTTCTGGCTTCGAGGGACGGTATGACACGCAGGATCCACCTCCTGCCTCCTTATTGTGGCTCGTCTCCATGACGACAGCCTGTGTTGTGGAACGGTTGACATGTGTCAGAAGTGGGCGTGGACAGACAGGCTGTCAGTGTAAACACCGGAAGCACAGCTGCGGTCTCTCAGGGGTTTTCAGACCAGATGAACGTGGTCTGGTGCAAGATGATAAAATCTGATTTGGTTACCGCAAACTTATGACTGTCGACGTAAGCACGATGACAGCTTATGTCACATCAAGAAAGACCCCCCCTGAGAGTCCCTGCTCTGATTTTATACCCCACCGGGTTTTCGAGGCCAGCAAGCCAAGCAAAGACTCTTCACTAACTTTTACTTCTTCACGTTAACTTGACGCGAGAAAAATATAGGAGAAAGACCAAGAAGTCGCGTTTGATCTGAGAAGGTTTAAGTTAAAATTGTTTTTAATCACCATGGAACTGGACTTGGGTATAGACATGTCACGCCTAATATCCATCATGTTCTGATTAGTCCCTTCCACTTTTTCTCTCACAAACAGCTGGTAAAACTCCGCTTTCTGTACCTACTTTGCAACCCGGTATCGCTGCCATGAATCCCGCCTATAATCCATTTAAACTGATATGATTGGCTCTGCGCCTGAGACTTGTCTTATGTAATTGGCTGTCCTTGCTGTCACTCATTCTGTTCAAGGCGCTACATGCGCCGCTAGCTAGTAGCGGTGCTAACGGTGCTTGTTGTGTCTTCAGTCAGAAAAAAAGAAAAGAAAAGAAAGGCGGATATCCGGAGTTATTGTAGAGTGAGTCAGTGTACATGTTTAAGTCAAAAAAGAAATTATTTTCCAGCAGTCACAAGGTCAAAAACTTCATCAGTTTTCCTCCTTTAGTCAGATGACAGAATCAAAGCTGCAGTTCAGACAGAGGAGATTATAAAAGTGGAGCGTAATGAACCAAAAAAAATCACCTCGAGGCTGAATCTTTCTTCTCTGTCGCGACAAAAATCCACTAAGATCCAAAAATATGTTTTATAACTTTATTACAGAAAAAATAACTAATTCAGTACAACGTGTTTCAACTTAATCCAAAACAAAGGAAATCAAAGCGATCAACTAAAAATTCACCGACCAACTCTACACACATCACAACAGGTGTGCACCGACTATAACCACGTGACCAACCTATACATAATCAATGTAAACATAAACTAATGTAGCAATAAACATTTAAATCCTCTAACATTTACAACTCATACAGAGAGGAAGGCGAGCTTTAGTAGGCTACTTGTGACTGGACTACTGTAATGTCCTCACAGGTGTCCCTAAAAAGTCCACCAGACAGCTGCAGTTAGTCCACGACGCTGCTCCAGTCCTCACTAAGACCAGGAAAGTAGATCCTAGAACTCCAGTCCTCAGATCTTTACACTGGCTTCCCGTCTGTCAAAGAACTGACTTCAAAATCCAGTTGTTAGTTTACAAAGACCTGAATGGTTTAGGACCAGAATACATTCAGGATCTTCTGGTTATGAACCAAACAGATCCCTGAGGTCATCAGGGTCAGGTCTACTTTCTGTTCCCAGAGTCAGAACTAACCGTGGAGAGGCAGGGTTCAGCTTTATGCTCCTCACATGTGGAACAAACTCCCAGAAAACTGCAGGTCTGCTGACTCAGCAGTTTTACATCAGTTAAAAACTTTTCTAGTTGCTGCCTTTTATCAGAACAGCTGTTAATTCCCCAGTTTTTAATGTTTTATGTTAAGCACTTTGAATTGTCTTGTTCATGAAATGTCCTATACTTTGTCTTTGCCTTGGTATAAACAGTTAATTAAAATGTAATCAAAATCATTCTAAACTACCTGCCCAGCACATAATAGTGTTCAGACAAAAAAATAAAAAATAAAAAATATGACCAGATGGACCATAATATTTTGAAAATGTTGTTTTATTATAAAAATTAGAATGATAATATTTCTGGTAATATCACAAATTCTATGCCACTGAAATTCATATAATTAGTGTTTTTTTTTTATTATTACAACTATAAGTATAATATTGCAATAAAAGAAATGTCTTCCAATCATATCATTACAACAATCATTCAGATAATTCAGTATTTAGTATAAAAAATTTAAACAATGTCAATCTCTGAATAAAATATTTTACTTTTGTGTTCTAAATAGAAACAAACACTTGTCTTTCAGGGACATCTGTGGGACACTTTTATGTCCCTACTGATGTCAGAATTAAACCTACATCCACGTCCCTCTCTGCTGGGCTGGTTTCCAGCCAAAAAGGAGCTGACAATATCAACAACATGGATCGACTTACTGATCATCAGAGGGAATTGAAGGACTACAGATAGCTGCTGAACGGTCATCACTGACTGTATAAATAAATATTAAGATTTCCGGTCTTTTTCTGAAGCTTCTGAGACAATAACAGAAATCCTCCTGAAGACTTTATTGATTTGTCGGCTGCATCCAAGATGAAAATCTCCCGTTC
>CM047996.1:2967541-2980644 GCA_026261665.1 Melanotaenia duboulayi | reverse complement strand
GCCAGAATTTACTGTATTTTATTCATATAGCAGTAGTCCTTCTTTTAGAGGAAAGATGACATTTTGACTGGATCCTGTCCACATTAGACTGGATCTGGTCCACATTAAACTGGATCCTGTCCACATTAATCTGGATCCTGTTCAGTTAGACTGGATCTGGTCCACATTAGACTGGATCCTGTCCACATTAAACTGGATCCTGTTCAGTTAGACTGGATCTGGTCCACATTAGACTGGATCTGGTCCACATTAAACTGGATCCTGTTCACATTAGACTGGATSCTGTTCAGTTAGACTGGATCTGGTCCACATTAGAAATGCAAAATACAGGTCTTGGTTAAATGAAGGAGGGATTTGGTGTTCAGCAGCACAGATTAATTAGATTCAAGGCTGTTCTGTCCTAACTGCTGATAAGGTGGACATAATGCTCTGCTAGCCCCTATAAAAGTGTCCCAAGTCCTAACAAAATGTTGCGGTCTCAGGTGGACTGTAGATTGTTTTTTTCAGACTGCTGAGCTCTTCGGAAACTGAGTGGCTGTCCCGCCTCTTCCTGTCCTTCATCTTAGCGAAGATGAGGTGCAAGATCTCCATGATGTTGAGGACCACAGAGAGGACAGCCATGGACAACATAAAGATGATGAAGATGCTTTTCTCTGTGGGGCGAGTGATGAAGCAGTCCACCGGTAATGGACAGGGATGAATGGGACAGATGATCTTAGTGGGCATGAGGATGTAGCCATACAGGAAGTACTGGCCTACGATGAAGCACACCTCCAGAATGATCTTGACCACCAGCTGGACTAAATAGCTGAACAGTAAGACACCCTTCAACTGCACTTTACCCTTTTCATTGGAATACTTTGGAATTTTATTTATCCCGTTTCTTCCAAGTTTCTCCTGCTGGCGTCTTCTCATCTTGTTTTCTCTCCGGATCACCAGCAGGACGTGACCCAGATAGATGAGCGTTGGCGTGGAGACGGTGAGGATCTGGAGGACCCAGAATCGGGTGTGGGACAAAGGGAAGGACCAGTTGTAGCAGCCGTTCTTGCATCCGAGACTTCTGCTGTTACAATCCATGCTGGATTGTTCATCTCCCCAGATGTTGTCCACTCCAGCAGCCAGGATAAAAATCCTGAAGAGGAAGAGGATGCTCATCCATACCTTCCCAAATACCGTGGAGTGGGCCTGCACTTTGTCCAGCAGGCTAGATAGAAAGGACCACTCCCCCATGGTGACAGCCTCCAAAAGAGAAGAAGAAAGGTTAGAATGAATATTCAGGGAATGGAAAAGTTACAGTCTCTGTGTGTTTCAGTGTAAATCGTGTTTTGAAGGAAACAGAACAGACTAGGAGGTCAACTTTGCACAGACTGTTTTAAAAAAGAGAAAATAAGATAAATCTTTATTGTCATTGTCAATTTTAACAAGCAGTAAACAACTAAACCGAAAGTACCATTAACTCATTGTAAGGCATTTAAAGACAAGAAATAAAAACAATAATAAAAACATGATGAATACATAATAAATAACAGGTTTGGCCTCAGGACATGTTGCAGATGGAAGAATATAGAGCAGCTTCTATTGTGACTTTATTTAAACACAACTGTGTTAAAACAGCGAGTGAGTTAGTGCCGTAAAAAAAGAAAACAGGAAGGGAAAGTGTGTCAGAGCTCAGAGGAAGATGAAGCTGTCTGACCACATCCCTCGTTTTATAACAGAGGAAATACTGGACACATAAAGTCTGAAAGTCGTTGATTCACTGTATTTTGGGTTCCCTGAAAAGCATTAAATAAATATAATTATACTTATTATTCATTATTTCTATTAAGACACACAGAGTATACATATATATGTGTGTGTATTTAATCTCTCTCTGTACTGATTGGTCCATTAAGGGTCATGGGTAAGCTGGAGCCTATCCCAGCATTAACAGGTGAGAGGCAGGTACACCTGGACAGATCACCAGTCCATCGCAGGGCCAACACATAAGAGACAAACAACAATTCACACTCACACACACTCCTAGGGAGAATTTGGAGTCATCATTTAACCTCATGTCTTTGGCCGGTGGGAGGTAGCCGGAGTACCCGGAGAGAACCCATGCACTCACGGAGAGAACATGCAAACTCCACACAGAAAGGCCACCGCCCTCAAGGTTCGAACCTCCCCCCAGCCGAGATTTGAACCGGTGACCTTCATGCTGTGAGGCTGCGGTGCTAACCACCACACCACCGTGTTTTTTTTTTTTTGTTTTTTTGTTTTTTTTACAAAGCACTTGCAAATTTTATGGTTCCTTATCTCCAACCAATATCACCCCCACAGAAAATAATAATTATAAGTCACTTCATGCTGGACATTCAATTAATCTATACACAGCCAGACCTAAACAATAATTAAATCACAGTTTTACCTACACTGAGTGTCTCCTTCCTGGCCTGAAGGACAACCTGACCTGCCCCATTCATTCACAGAGAGCTCCAAAGAGAACACCTCTAATAATGAACATATCTATTGATGTATCGAAAGTGTTTGAGGTGGTCCTTCCGTAACAGTTGCCATTCACACACACAGTGATGGCGGACGCTGCCAAGCAAGGCACTAATCACGATTGTTCAGGAGCAATTTGGGGTTTGGTGTCTTGCTCAGGGACACCTCAACATGAGCTCTACAGGCAGAGGATCTAACCAGCAACCCTCAGGCTACAAGGCGACCGCTCTACCCATGGAACCACCCGCCCCCATACGTTACAGTTTGGTGAGGGACATAATGAGCAGTCTTTATTCCACACTTCTATTCTGTTTACTAAGTTTGATCTGTTTTCTAGTTCTGGGCAGGTTTAAACTGGAAAACATGTCAGTTTACCCACTAAATCATTGTTTTCACTGAGAGGAGACATACAATAGAATAGAATAATACAAGCAAAATTAAATTCAGTTTAATTAAATAGAATAATATAGAATAGAAAAGAAAAATAAAATAATATGGACCAAGATATAAAATAGAATATAATAAAATAATATAGAATGAAAGAAGGTAAAATAAAACAAAACAACATAAAATATAATAAACTACAATAAAAGGACACAAATTAAAATATGACTATAAAAAATATAGAATAGAACAGAATAAAACAATATAGATTAAAATAAAATAAAATGAAACGGATGGTTTGAGTCAGAAAAGAGTTCCTGTGCTGTGGAAACATCCTGCCTTCTTCCAGTAGCTAAAACATCCCAACCATCTGAACCAGATGACTACAGACCAGCTGTCCTAACGTCTCACGTCATGGAAGTCCTGCTGAGACCTGGTTCACCTTAATGAGCAAGTTGCCACCTTTCAGGACCCAGTACAGTTTGCTTATCGTAATGATCTTGGGGGGGAAGATGCCACCATCTACCTGCTTTAGAGAGCCCTCATCTGGACCAGTCAAGCAGCACTTTGAGGACCAACTGAGCTGCTCTATTATGTGAAAGCTCCATAAATACCAGGTGGAGCCTCCACAACCACCTGGATTTATGACTAGCTAACAAACAAACCAGAGTTTGTGAGACTGAAAGGTTGTGTGTCTGAGATGGTGGTCAGCAGACCTGGAGCACCACAAGCACCATTCACACTGTCTCTCTTAACACTCTACACTCTCGTGGTGACTTTGTACCACCAATCAGACGTAGCTGGGCCCAGACTGGCCCAGAAGCGGCCCAGCCAGAGTTCCAAGTGGCCTGGGCCCGAAAGAGGCTTGAATGGCCAGTTTAAAAAAAAAAAATCATAGTGTTTTACATCGATGTGGCTGATTGGTCTGCCTGGCACTGACACCTGTGTCCAAACAAAATAATTTGTGCTCATCAGTTGTCACTAATAACGGTGACCGGTCAAAATGACAGTAATGATAGATGAGGAAAAATTGCTCAGATCATCATGTGAAATACTGGATTTTTCATTTCCAGATATCTGGAATTAAATATTTGCTGGTTTTATAGATCGACTGGCATCTGGAAGCTGTAATGAACATGGAAATGAGCCAAATATCTAAATAGATAACATAAAATAATACATTTAATATTTGTGAAACAAATGGATAAATATGTGTAAATTAGTAAATTATGTGAATGAATAAATAGAAACAAAATAAATAAAAATGTCACAGCTAACTTTCTCTGCTCTCAGACCAGTGCTATGCATGCGTTTTATTTCTTCTCTCTTTCTCCTGCTTAGCTCCACCTTAAAGGGCCTTGCTGATGTTTAACACAGAACTGTGAACAGCACGATGTCTGCACAATAACTTTCATCCTAACATTAAACAGTTACACAAAGACACTGACTATGTGCACCCATTTAACTGATATAAACATCTTGATAATGTACTGGTGATTCTATGTACCAAAACAAAGGGAAAGATGTGGCATTTTCATTATTTATAGGTTATTATGCTGTTATTTTACTGGTCCGAGGCACTGGAGACCTGATTGTACTGAAAACTAAAATTAGTTTCATACCCTTGCTGTAGAAGATCATCTGCATTGGTTCTGGTTCTGTGTGACTAAACAGTTTCCAAACTGAAATGCTTTATCAACATTTCATGTGGACCAGTTTTCCCTCCATTTAACGCTTCAGATAAAATCACAGAGCAGAATTCTGACCGATCGATAACTTTCAGCTTTGCTGACAGGAAGAAGAGTTCCTACCTTAGCAGCGACCGCTTGTTCAGTTCAATGTTCAGCACGATTCCCTCACTTCCCTCTTATAATTCAACCTGATTACCAAATCATCTGATTCCTCCTCCGTCTGACCCACCCACACCCTCTTACGTGACCACCATCACTCAGCACTGTCGAAATGACCACAATCAGAAGGGACCACTGAATCATTGTTTTTTCACTGGAAGCAGGAACCAGTCAGAAAACCAGTTTTGTGTTTGTCAGCTCTTTTCTTCTTCTATCCTCAATACAACTAGTGGTTGAAAGGCTTGTTTCTTGTGTTATGATTAAATTTAATCCGGTTTTAATCTGAATTTCACCAGCAGAATGGGTTCCCCATAAAACTGGATCAGAACCAATTCAAGTAAAGTTAATGTGTGTGCTGGTCTGGTGGTCTGTTGCTGTCTGTTCTTCAGACTTCTGACTGTGAGATATTCTCACAGAGCTAAGATCCACATGAACTCATGGAGCTCATTAAAGACATCTTTTTCTGATCCGCAGACCCGGTTCTGTTTAGCTGTTTAGAACTTTTCGCTGTGATGCTTAGGGGGACCAGGGGCACTGAAGCTTAATGTCCAGCCTCAACTGAGGGGAATTTAGAGACTCATCTTTATTCCTTATTTACCTAAAAATAAATATAGAATATAAGAATAAAAGAAAATGATCAGTTGTGGCTCAAAAGTTCAAATCATTGGACTCCAATGTCAAGCAGTAAGTGATGTCTACTGACCTGAACGATTGACAGGTAGCCATCTTCTAGTTAGTGAGAAGATGGATGGCCAAAGGTGTCATGGCATCAAGAGGCAGTTGTCTTATTAGGGTAGAAAAATGTTGGAAGAAGAATACATAGGAAGCAAGACATTAGATAAATGGAGGGCAGTTGTTTGGGATGTGTGATGGAAGGTGTAACATCTAATTTTCAGAAAGTTAATTTGTCCCACTAACTAGCTCAACTAGTCTCAGATAAATGCTAGTTAGCTGGTTGGGTTTTGCATTCTCATGAACCAGTTAAAGAGTTAATCTAAAACCAATGTCATGAAAGCAAACACATAAGAGTTCATGAAAATGAAATAAATGGACTGACTTAAAAAAGTACATTAGTAATAGCTTGTGGCATGTTCATAGAGAATCTAAAGTAGGTGTCTTCAATGTTTTTCAGGCCAAGGACTGTTGATAATACCAAAAGCAATGTTAAAAATGATCTGATCAACCAAAAGTTTCACAAACCCCTGCAGTACTTATGTAGACCCCCTACGGTTCATGGAACTCCTGTTGAAGACCTCTGATCAAAGTTATTAGCCATCTTTCCATGGTATCTGGGCAAACAGCATAGGCCCCCTCATAGCTAGGAATGGCCCTGGTTTCTTTATTTGCTTTGATGAGCAGAACGCTGAGAACATCCAGACCCAGAGAAGGAGCATCAACACCATGTTACAGCTGACTGCAGCTGACCCACGGCACCAGGGAGAGTATCCAGACCAGAACTTTCTCCTTCACTGGACCAGGATGTGGATGTGTGAATGACCTGGATGTTCTGACCTGTTATCGTAACATGGTCTACATCCATGACACAGCTGTCGGAGCCCTTTAACATCCACATCTGGAGTAGCAGAGCCCCCTGAGCCTGTACCTGGATTTCTTCTTTGATTCTACAAGAGTTCTATAAGAGTTGTTTATTTATTATTTTTTTAATCTCCCTTTTCTCATCTTTTCCACCAACAGGAAGTGCTTTTTACACACTGCTGGGTCCTTTTCCTCAGGATTAAAGACCAATTTCCACTGGGTGCATATGCACCGCGTTACTGTGTCAGACACATCCCAAAAATGCCTGGTCTCTTGGCTCTCTGCAAAACATACGTGCTAAGTCTATTTTTAAATGTTTATGGACATAGTATCAAATATTTTTGACAGAGCACGCGTCCTCCCAATCATGCCCCTCCAGGTCTCGCTGTCATTGCCCGCGTGAACGTTGAAGTCCCCCAGCAGAACGAAGGAGTCCCTGGAAGGAGTGCCCTCCAAGGGACTCCAAAAAGGGTGGGTACTCTGAACTGTTGTTTGGTGCATAAGCACAAACAACAGTCAGGGCCCGTCCCCCCACCTGAAGGTGGAGGGAGGCTACCCTTTTGTCCACCGGGGTAAACTCTCCAAACTGGGAGGCAATGAGTATGCTTACACCTGCTCGGCGCCTTTCACTGTGAGCAACTCCAGAATGGAAGAGGGTCCAGCCCCTCTCGAGGACAGTGTTTCCAGAGCCACTGGAGGAGGATGAAGGAAAGCGAGGACACAAACAAAGAATCACTAATTACCTTCAAAGGGAAAGACTGATTTGAAAAAGGTTGGTAATTAATATTAGCCATGTTTGTGTTTTGCCTGTTAATCCAGCCTGTATTTTTTTGTTGAGAATAAAATAGAGTAGTTCAGGTGGGGTGTGAGGGGGTAAAGGCAGGATGACCGCCAGGAGAGGCGTTGACACAGGCTGATGCAGCACCACATTGCTGAGGCCTCTGCTGCGACTTGCAGCTTTAATTTGGTTTTCTGTTTTCTGTTTACTGTTATTAACCCTCTGGTCCACAGTTACCTATTAGGACTCGTTTGCTCTAGCTTTGTCAGCGCTAAGAAACTTTCAGTGTCATCTTTATAGTTTATTTTCAGCTCCAATGTGAAAATCTTGATTAACTGAGTTTATGTGTAGTACTTAAATACACTCAGAGAAAAGTATGACATGTTTTCATCACATTATCTTAAAACTAGTGTTATCGTTTAGCACTGCTACAACATTAGTAATTGTTTTTGGACAGGGACAGAATTTCCACTAGAAATGTAACGTGTCGATATTTTTAAAGGATGAAAAATTAGGAAACTACCTTTAAATTAGCTTCAAGCTGGTGTAGTGATACTGGTGATTTATGCAGGTCTGGAAAGACGTTTCTGTCCTCCTCCAGTGGCCTATCAGTCACCTGAGATGGTATCTGGATTTCAGAGGTGGCCAGTGCCACTCTGGCTTCCCTTCTCCATGCCTGTTATGTAATAAACACTTCAAAAGTTCAAACATAGTACAATTAAGTTCACTGTACAAGCTATAGTGAATTTTAGGTTCATTCTGACATTAAAAACAAAAAAACAAAAAACAAGCTCAGTATCTCAACCTTTTCTTGAGTATGGTATATAGCCAAGATCTCTGTACTGGTGCAAACTAGAACCATAAACTACCTAGTGGTAGCTTTGCTAACAGGATTTTTACACTGGCCTTTACATGTACTGAAGAGCAGAGGCAAAAGAACCAAAAGAAATCAGAATTAGAGACCTGTTTTGGACCAGACCAGGACCGATTTGGAGCTAGTGGGACAAATTTGAGCCTGAAGTGTTGATCTGAAAAACGGGATGTCTCTGCTTTATTTTACTGAGATGCTTTATTCAGATCCTGAAAGGCAGGAAACTGTGATGTTGCCATCAGTCTTATTAGAAAAGTTCAGTTCAAACTGTGTCCATATTGTTATGCAAAGAGAGATTTTCTTATATGGGTGTGTTTTTTGGGGAGGAAGGAAAGGAGGGAAAATCCTGTGATTAATAAATGCTAAGAACATGGTTAATGAATCAGATTCAGTAAAGGTGTGTCGATCCTCCCTGACACTCACTGGGAGTTGAGCAGGTGGCAGAAGTCATACAGGAAGTCCAGCTCGGCTCCAATAACCAGGAATCTGTTGCACAATGCTGCAGGCTTGGCCCTGAGAATATCACGGATCTAAAACAGACATCAAACAGATCTATATTTCAGATTCATAAATTTCTTGTCTAAACTGGAGGTCATTCTCTCTCTCTCTCTCTCTCTCTCGCTCTCGCTCTCTCTCATTATTTATAATGAAGCTGGATCTAATTTCCCTTGCTAATTAAAACAGCATTAGTCCAGACAGAAATGATCCTGTGGGACAGTTCCTAGATTTTATGAGCCAAACTAGATTAAATCTCAAATAACAGAGGCAGAAAGGTGGACATGGAATTACTGGGAATATCATCCATCAGACACGTCCAGTTCTGGAAGACCCACCCCAAAGGTTCAGGTAGTCAGAAAGGTATCAGTTTCTCATCAGGGACATTTCTGAGGGACATGATCCCAGAACTTGAATCCGTTCCTGGTTCCTGCAGTCAGAATGGATGAGGTCGAGAAAAGGAAGGCCCAAAAGAGCCATGGTTAGCTCAGTTAGCTGGTTAGCTCAGTTAGCTGTTAGCTCAGTTAGCTGGTTAGCTCAGTTGGCAGAGGATCAGTCTCCCATGTCGGGATGAATGTTAACACCTTCCAGTTGGGTCCTTAGGCAAGAACATTAACGATATTGCCTACGCACAGTGAGTTGCTTTGGATAAAAGCATCTGCTAAATGACTGTAATGTAATGTAACCATCCATTTCTACTAGGTCCATTTAATCCAGGTAATGGTCACAGGATGGGTCTGGGTCTTCCAGAACTGGCCTTTCCCAGCTGATTTCAGGTTAAAGGCACTGACTGAACCTGCTGCTCGCATTGGACCAGAATGTAATTCTGCTGTTGCTGGACCAGAAGGCGATGCTGTCATCGTTGGACCTGAACACAGTGATGCTCCTGTTCAAATTTAAAATAAACATATAAAATATAAGAAGTGGAACAATTTCTGAGTTTCAAGATTCCACATTGTTAAATTAGACTAAAGGCTGAAAAAATTATTTGGAAGCGGTTTTAATTTCATCAGCACTTTTATAAGAAAGCCATTTTGGCCTTTGACATACATCGTCAGGAACATGTTGAAATCATCTTGTTTACACAGAATTATTTGACATAAACAGGGTGAGTCTATAAAATCAGCAGATAGGTGCATGCTGACTGACACGTTGGCTTTGTAAAGTAATGATAAAAAAATGTGGGATTGTTCCATCTCCCATTTCAATAACTACTGATGTTTTGTCATCGGAGGAAATGAAAAGCTGCTGTCAGCAGATTGTGGTGGACTTGACTGAGTCAGTCAGACCAAGCCTCCATTTCTCAACAGCACATAAGTTTGAACGTCTCAGTGTCACTGTCACTTCTGTTCTGTTTCCTCTGGGATGGACTCATGACAGAGAATTTCTAAAATCTGAAACCCGACAGGCGAGTACGTTTTATATTTCTACCATTTACAATGAAAAAATGTGGCAGAGGTCTGAATTCTCTGAACTAAGTTGTGTTTTCAGTCCTGTTCACAAACACGCCAGGTTAACGTGCTTCAGGGTGTCTCTCTTCCTAGACTTTTATCAGAGGACCCCAGTTTCTCACAGCTGGTTTTGGTAGTCCAGTTTCAGGTCCTCTAGGATGGTAGTATTTTCTCTCTCAACATGTTTGTTACCAAGAATCAGGATTTTAACTTGTGATCATTTCTGATGAATCTTCCACCTGAACGCTCCACATGTAAAAAAGTCATTTGTTGTAGTGAAATATTTTGTGCTGCTATCTTAACTGGAATTTTTATCCCTGCGTCCCTGTTTAATCTGTGTCTGCTCTGATTTACAATCAGTTTTAATCCTCAACCGTTTAAAAGTTAAAAAACGTGACTGTTTTAAACGTTTTCAGTAGATTTGGTGAAAAAAGGACTTATGGGTAGATTCATGTTGCAGAAAATTAAATGTGAATTACTTTGTTTTCTTCTTTTCACTTTGAAAGTCAATAGAAATATTTGAGAAGTTTAGATCTGAATGTTTAATTTAAGGAATCTGAATTTTTTCCCATCAGTCAGACATTGGGTCAAACCTTGTGGCGTTCTCAGACATCTGTTGTCGTTTTCTTTAACTTCTTTTCCTTCTTTGCAGTCCTCTCCAGCTCCTCCATCTCATCTTGTCTTTTTGCCATGTGAAACACAAACTTTAACATACGGTCACTGCAATTTACTACTCTTTCAGATCATTAGAGGAAAAATATGTCCTTTTTCAAAAACTAAGAACATTACAGATGAATTTTCTTTCAGTTTTATTGTTGCTTTAATTACTCAGTCAACTTTAGTTCTAACTGAAACTACTATGAGAAAAATAATAACAATACACTATAAAAAATGAAGAATTTTGTACCTATCTTTTTGGTAAAGTAGAACTATATTTAAGCAGCAATGATATGGGCGATGTAGATGATTCCACTCTATGGGAGACCATGAAGGCTGTCCTTACAGGCCATATAATATTGTATGAGACAGCAGAGAAAAAAAAACCTAAGGAAAAATTAACCGAAATTGATAATCAATTGACTAAACTAGAAGCTTCATACAACACTTAATGCAAAATAAAATTACCCAATAAATCAACTGCTCTATGGTATGAATATAATTCTATAACAAAAAAAAAAGCATATCAAAATTACTAGTCTGAGTCAAAAATATTTTGAGCTTGGTGACAAGCTGCACAGACTGTTAGCCTGAAGGAGGCTTCCAGTATGCAACACAGGACCATGAAATAATTAATTAAATTTTTTTTTAGTTTTTACATAGGTATTTTAATGAATTAGTGATACATTTAAATACACAATGTATTTAATTATTTAATGATATATTTATTTAACTCATTGTGGCACTTTAACTCCTCCATTGCATTACTTAGGACTGAAATTGATTAAAATATTTGAGCACAAAAATTGAAAGATATTAATCTAACTGTTATGTAGCAGTTTATGAGAGAGACCTTCTTTGTTCCCCAATGACCTGAAAGGGTAGTAAATTTGTCCTGTTGCCCTTTAAGAAGAATTTCTGTGTCTTCCCTCTGATTCAGACATCGGTTTGGAACCATGGGTGACTGGTCCTATCTGTCCACCTTGCTTGACAAAGTCCAGTCTCACTCCACTGTAGTGGGGAAGATTTGGATGAGCGTCCTCTTCCTCTTCAGGATCTTCGTCTTGGGTGCAGCAGCAGACAAAGTCTGGGGAGACGAAGTGTCAGAGTTCTACTGTGATACGCATGAACCAGGATGTAAACATGCCTGCTACAACTGGAAGTTTCCCATTTCCTACGTCCATTACTGGGTCCTGCAGATCACCTTTGTGTCCACACCCACCCTGGTCTACCTGGGCCATGCAGTTCACATCATTCACAAAGAAAGGCGACTGATGGAGCAGCTGAAGGAGGCATCTCAGGGAACTGTACTGAAGAAACCCAAGTACACGGATGACAGAGGGAAGGTGAAGATAAGAGGGATCCTTTTCTGCACCTACATGATCCAGTTGATTGTTAAGATCCTCCTGGAAGTGGGCTTCACTGTGGGTCAGTTCTACATCTTTGACTCTGTGTTCATGGAAAGCTTCTTCCACTGTCAGCTGTCTCCACCTTGTGCCCGTTACACTGGAGCCCAGTGTTACATCTCTCGTCCAATGGAGAAGACCATCTTTATCTTTTTTATGTTTGGAGTTTCAGGCATTTCAGTGCTTCTCAATGTGGTTGAGATAATTTACCTGATCCACAGCAAGAGGCGAAGTGCCAGAAAACAACTTTTAGGTCACCAGCATGCACTCAGCTCTCAGCACCAGCTATCAAACCCAGCCTGGGAGGCCATGAGCAGCCAGTGTGGAGGTTTTCCTCTGCTGCCTCTGCCCACTCACGGCCCACTGGGCCTTAGAGATGAGCTGAAAGACAAGGAAACCTGATGCTGAATGTCAGATTTTAACATCTGCTTTATTATTCTAAGAGTGAATACTGACTGTCATCACATACTTACTGATTGGATTGTGTGAAGGTTTGGAGTGGATCAAATTAATGCAATCTGCTTCAGTATGACTGTTTGTAGTTTCTAAGTTCACTCAGATAAGATCGGTGATGGAAAAACTCTACACTGAAAGAAATAACTTTACTGAATATACTGTATTTTGAAAATGTTAAAAGGAGATACATTCTGCCATAAATGATTGAATTTGATTAACTTAACACATTTTCTCAATATAAAACATTAAAAACTTTTGTAATAAATTCATTAACCGTCAGAGCTGATGCAAACTCTTCTGTTGTTTATCGAAGGTTTCCAGTCGGAGGTAAGTTTATTAACTCGGGCTGATCAATATGAGATAAGTCTTACAATATGATGAGTTAAAGTGCCAACAGACAGAGCTGACAGATCGTTGGTGTTGGCCATTCAAATACTAAATCCCCCTAAATACGAAAAGTCTTTGGTGGGACAACTGACCATCTGAAAAAAATCCAAAAACAGCTGTCAGATTTTCAGAGAGGTTTTGTGTATTTTTCATGGATTATATGTAATTTATTTCCATATGTTTACAGCTTGAATGACCATGCAACCAGGAGAAGAGAGGAATAAGATTTCTAAATGACAGCGACACATTTCCCAGCAACACAGAATTATTATTTAGGAATTAGGAGTTAGACATTAATTTTAGGAAGAATTTTAGGAATTTCCATCAAGCAATATATATATATATATA